>JAPKLW010004881.1:0-23883 GCA_026898455.1 Plectranthus barbatus
ATCAAACAGAACTCATCAGCGCCAAGTCGAATGTTGGTTTCACCAACACGAAACCACAGCTCGTTCTCCGCTCCCTCCACCTCAATCTCGTGGGTGATCAGTGCCCACGTAGCACGTATCGTGCTCTTCTTCCACCGAAAACTCAGAAAATGACCGAACGGTCCTTCCCTAAATAATTTCGAACTCTCATCTCCGAAGCTCAACAAACGAACCCGGATATTCTCAAGAATGTCCCGGTCGTAAAAATTCATCGACCGTGGGACTTTGCCCTGCAAACTGGGCCTGATCCACTCCCAAACCTACAATTAAATAAAATACAATATGTAAATAAAAGGGAAATTAAAAGAATAAAAATCAGAATTTTTTGAAAAAAAATCGAGATCTCGACATTAATCTCGATTTTGATGTCGAGATCTCGACATCAAAATCGAGATTAATGTCGAGATCTCGCCTAAATAAAATTACGATATTTAACAAATTGATGACGAGATCTCGACTAGGGATATCGAGATCTCGATACCGATATCGAGATCTCGATATCCCTAGTCGAGATCTCGTCATCTCCCTCCTAGAGCGCGGTGTCTTGTACATTTTTTTACAGTTCTATAGCAAAAATTCATTCCTAAATTGTTTCTAGTCATGTTTAAGCATATAAATCGACGAAATATGAATTTAATCAACTCCATACACATAATAAAACATGTATTCGACGAAAAATTGGGAAAAATCAAAGAAAAATTCAAGTTAAAAATCGCGCTGAAAATCATGCTAAAAATTGCGAAATAATGGGATTTAACTTACTTGGTTCGGGTTTTCTTCTTCTTCAGACATCACGTAGACGTAATGTGGATTTTTTCCAGGTTGAGCGTGCGAAATCCGGCGATTTGAAGCTTTGAATCGGAAAAAATGGCATGCAACGGTGGTGGGCGTTCGACGGGATGAGAGAGAGAAAGGGGGGAGTGGGGTAGGTGGTGGGATAATGGATAATAAATCCAAAAACAATTAATGCTACAAGATTTTAAAATTCATTTTCTCTCTCCAATCATTGGCAAAGTGACTAAAAAACATGTATTTTTATACATGTAGCTAGATAACTTAACAAGTTATCAAAAGTGGCTAGATAAATTTTGGCCTCTTATAATAATGACATATTATCTCTTTCCATAACCATTTCCTTAATTATAGATTATAATTTCTTTTATATTCCTAATTTTCTTCACGTTAGGACTTAGAAAATCACCCATGGTGAGATCAGTATATATGGTCAATCTGAATTTCCAATTTCCCAGAAATACCTATATACCAAAATCAGTGATATCAATGTAAGCCTAGTTAGCAGTTCAAAAAAAAATGTAAACCTAGTAATTTTATTTTTTTTTGTAGCCTTTACAACAGATTTTTTTTTTTTTTTTAATTATACAGATCAACAACTTCATTCATAACATAAAAATATAGTATATAATGGGATAGGATGTAGTAAATCAAATATTCATTTAGAAAAGGATGAAACCCCATTCTTGAAGTGCCCAACTGCCTCATCTCCAAAGCTACAAGAAGCAAACGGGTGTAGAATCGAATCTCACTTCCGGTAGGGATGAAACCTCTCAGTTTTCGAATTACTCTTCCCATACTCTCTACCCCTGCCATATTCTCCACCACCTGCAGAAACGTTAGATCCATCCAAGCCATTGCTTTCAAAGCCCTCTTCACCACCACCACCACCACCACCACCACCACCACTATATCCGTTATGCATACCATAACCAGCACCTCTGCCATAACCAATGGGAACCCCGAATCCTCCACCACCATATGCACCACCATTGTAAAAGGGGCCACCGGATCCATAACCATAGCCATATCCATACCCACCGTACCCTGGATAAAATCCCATGCCCCCACCAGCATAATTCCCAGCTATATTTCCAAAACCACCATAGGCTCCACCAATCATCTGACCACCATTGCTTCCTGCAAAGCCTTCTGAACCATCAACAGAACTAACGCGAGGATTTGAACTACTTCCTCGCCGGCGAGGCCCACTTTGATTGGAATTATCGAAACCAGATCTTTTTGGCTCAGCCTTCTTTATTTCAACCTACAAATTTTAAAAAATTAATGTTTAGTCGGTGTGTTTGTCATAAGAATATAACTTATAATAACATAATCGCCTCACTTGCTTTCCACCAAGTTCATGCATTCTACCATCTGAGAGAACTCTTTCAACAGTGTCTTCATTGTCAAAAGTTACAAACCCAAAGCCACGAGATCGCCCGGATTCACGATCCAGCATAATTTGGTGATCCACCACATTCCCGTAAGAAGAGAAGTACTCCCTCAAATCATCTGCAAAATCCAATGCTGAATGTTAAATGGAAGGTAGGGTTTGCTGTGGGATTAAAATGAATACAAGAAGATGAGCAGTAACACCTTCAGTCAATGTCAATGGAAGACCTCCCACAAATATTTTCTTCGACCCTGAACCTCCTCGAACTTGTACGTTCTCTCTGGGAACAGTTCTCTTTACTTCAACCTGAAATCCGAGGTGCAAGTAAAGTTTTAAGTAAGATTCTAATCCATCAAAAGCAAAAGCTAGCAACAAATGAAAATCTCAATACTGTGAGCTGAATTATGAAAATGATTCTTACAGATCTTCCATCAATGACATGATTTTCCTTTAAAACCCTTTCTGCAACTTCCGGATCAGCAAATGTTATGAAGCCAAAACCACGTGGTCTCCCAGAGATTTTATCGTGCATTATTACACAATTTGTAATTTCTCCATACTTACTGAAGTACAAGCTCAACGATTCTGAAGAGAAGTCGACCATAAGTATGCAAAATATAAATAGCACTCACCAGATATTCCGTCACACTAAATGGTAAAACACAAAACAAAACTCAAACTTTTTTACTTTAAGGATGGCATTCATTAACGATGCTCAAGGTTGGAAAGGCCCAGTTTCAAAACTATCGAAACACATTAAAATCACCACGGCTACACAATGCACATAAACCATAATTTGAGTTCAAATACGAGAACAATCTTTTGATAAGAAGATAAATAGAGTACCTTCCGGCGTCTCCCAAGCAATGCCTCCTACGAAAAGCTTTCTATAAAAACACAGAAACAAGAAAACCAATAATTACAAACAAGATCGTCCACAGCCCTCAAATTTTTCTCCGAGTTCAAACCCAAACCATCAAATGTCCCCGACATAACATACAAACTAAACTGATCGAGTAGTTTTCAATCTAACAACAGACCTACAACACAAGCTAAACTAACACAAACTAACCCTTCTGACGATGAAGAATCGTGCCTTAATCTTGTACTAACATCTATATTATCAATTGAACCGTAGTTTCCCCCTTCTGCTTCGTAAAATCCTCCATAATGCCGCGGCTCTTCGCCATAAACAGCAACATTTCGTGGGGGCCCGCTGTAATCCATTTCTGACGGTTATACCTACCACAAAAGAAGAAAAAAGCAGACAATCGGAATTATTCCAGAATTCCCGGTAAAAAATTGGAAAATTGAACCCGAAGTCTCGACGATGGTAAATCACCTCAACCAACGGATAGCAAGAATCTCGATATGACAATGATTCAGAGCTCCAACAGCGTTCCCGGTTGAATTTGTTTCCGAAACCCTAGTTTTTTGCCCCCCTTCTTGAATGGAAAACTTTTTTTTTTCTTAAGAAAAGACGGGATTTTTTTTAGAGAATTTGAAACATAAAAACTAAAAATACCAAAAAAATAAAAAAATGACGCCGAGTTTATTCCGGGTCGGGGCAACTAGTTTATGGGTTATAAATGGGCATCCCTTTCTCTTCAACACGGTATTTATTTATCATTCAAAAATTAAATGTACATTCAATATTGAATGTTAATTACAGTGGCCGAGTCGAAGAAGATTTTATTACTGGATAAACCGAGTTATAATATATACCGAATTTATACTAGTATACTACTAGAATTTTGGAGTATTAAAATGTTTTCTATATTAATTAATTCAATCAAAACCTAAATAAATTGGACTGTTCCGATGAATAGTGAAAATGGTTTGATCTTCGCAATTGAGACGGTGGGCTTGCCAAATTTCATGGCTTCAATCTAATTGGGCTCAGCTTAAATCATTCAATAATATATTCTTTTATTTTTACCTACTATATTCTCCATATAACTTAATATTATTTATCTTTGCTAGCAGTGACTCAATCTAATAATAATAAAAAAAGTTTTTAACAATTATTTTAAGATTGATTTTGAAAAACAAAATCTTGAAGACCCTCTTTCTAGTGGGACTATTTATTTTATTTTATTTTATTTTTTAGAATATGTTTTTCTTCTTAATTTATTTAAATTTTTGTAACATCCTCCGTTAAAATCAATATTGTATTAGTTTGTACTTTGTAGCGTTATTTTTGTTGGAAATTTTATTAATTTTAATAATTTTTTTTGTGGGGAAAATTTAAAAGTGTCGTAACCTTTAATTGTGAGACTTTTGGTATGGTCTCTTAGGTGTGATCTCTTAATTTTTTGGGTGTTCACACTTGGAATGGAACTTATAAATAGAGCTATCATTCTCATTTGTAAAACACACCAAAACGTCTTTTCCTATCTTCTCTTAAAGCTCTCATTCCTTTCTAGAACTTATTTTCTTAGCTTGTGTTCTTAGCTCATAAGAACAAGCTTCCTTCCTTTTCATTAGTTCTAATTCTTTTCTTTGAGCTAGATCATCCATTTGTGCTCTCTTTGATCAAGTTCGAACATCACGTTAGTTTGCCGGAAATACACTGGTTTGTCTGTTGTATCCTGGGAACTAATCACCAATACGAGATGAATTTGGTTTAAGGAAACTGTGATCTTCACATGCCTCGGATTCTAGTTACTTTGTCCGAATAGAGATAGTGATTTTGTGAGGTTCAGTTTGTTGTTTTCACAACGTTGTAATAGTTATTCTGTTCAGCCATATATCCAACAATCTTAAACCAAATTAGCTTCTCAAGATATCGACTGAACAGAGAAATGATGTCGTTGCTGCTGCTATTACTGTGAGAATTGGTGCTATCAATGTCCCTGTCAACCATGCTGACAAGCCAGAGAAATTTAATGGCTTGAATTTCAAATATTGGCAACCAAAGATGTTATTCTACTTGACAACGTTAAACCTCTCAGGTTATTGACGAAAGTGCTCCAAACAATCTTGCATGAGATTAATGCTGAAAAGATGGTTGTGACTGAAACTTTCCAAGTAGCTGCTATAATCACAAAGCTACCACCAAGTAGGAAAGATTTCAATAACTACTTAACTCACAAGAAAAATGAGATGACAATGGAAGAGCTTGTTGTAAGATTTAGAATTGAAGAAGACAACAAAGGCTATGACAAGAGGATGTTCGACCTTGAAGAGGCGAAAGCCAACGTGATTGAGCATGGTAAGAGCTCAGGGAATGGTGCTAACAAAAAGTCTAATTTTGCAGGCAAAAAGTTATTAGGACCATAAAATGAGAGCTTCAAGAAGAAGTTCACGGGTAAATGTTACAACTGTAAAAAGTTTGGTCATAGAGCTGTTGATTTAAAAAATCCTCAAAGGAACCAGGAAGCCCACATGGTGGAGAACATCATAAAGGATGTTGATGAGATGCACCTGATTACTGTGATCTCGGAGGTGAACCTTGTAGGTTCCAACCCACATGAATGGTGGATCGATACGGGTGCTACCCATCATGTATGTTCAAATAAAGAGTTGTTCGGTGATCTTGTTGAACAAGTGGATGGTGAGAAAATCTTCATGGGAAACTCAGCCACATCCGATCTGAAAGGCCTTCGAAAGGTGGTTCTGAAGATGACTTCTACAAAAGAGCTAACTCTCACCAATGTGTTATATGTGCCGGAGATTCGTAAGAATCTTATCTCTGGTTCATTGTTAAGTAAACATGGCTTCCATATTGTATTTGAGTCTAATAAGGTTATCTAGACCAAGAATGGAGCATTTATAGGAAATGGTTATGAATGTAATGGGTTTTTTAAGCTCAATGTAATGGCTATCGAGCCCACTTCTTATACTAAAGTGAACTCTTCCGTTTATATGCTTCAGTCTTCCATACTATGGCATGGTAGACTATGTCAATTTCAATACCCTGTGCAAGTTAATAAGTTTGAAAATCATACCTATGCTATATATTAACTCTACACACAAGTGTGAGACTTGTGTTGAAGCTAAGTTAGCTCGAACTTCTTTCAAAAATGTTGAAATAAGTACTGAACCACTTGGCCTAATCCACACAGATGTGTGTGATCTTAAGGCAGTGCCCTCACGAGGTGGTAACAAGTACTTCATCACTTTTATAGATGATAGAACCAAGTTTTGTTATGTGTGTCTTCTAAAAAGTAAAGATGAAGCTATAGAGAAATTTTTTCTCTATAAAACTGAAGTTTAGAACCAACTTAGTAAGAAGATTAAGGTGTTAAGAAGCGATAGAGGAGGTGAATATGAGTCACCTTTTGCTAACTTTTGTGCTAAAAATGGAATAAAGCATGAGACTACTGCACCTTACTCACCGCAACAAAATGGTATTGTGGAACGAAAGAATAGAACGCTAAAAGAAATAATGAATGTGTTACTATTAAGTTCTGGATTGCCTTAGAATATGTGGGGGGGAGCTATTTTGATAGCAAACTACCTTTTAAATAAGGTGCCCCGCAAGAAGTTTGATAAAAGTTTATATGAACTATAGTATGGAAGACCATCGTCCTACAAATACTTGCAAGTGTGGGGGTGTCTTGCCAATGTAGCTATACCTATACCAAATAAGGTGAGAATCGGGCCAAAAATTGTAGATTGCATATTCATCGGTTATGCAAATAACAGTAGTGCTTATCAGTTTCTTGTTCATGAGTCTAAAATCGAAGACATACACAAGAACATTATTGTTGAATCAAGAAATGCTTCATTTTTTGAACTTCCAAAGGAGTTAGAAATAGAATCTACTTCAACTAAATGGACTATGGAAACAATGGAAAAACATGAAAATGTGGTAGTAAAACCACGACGAAGCAAAAGAGCTAGGATTGAGAAATCATATGGTCCAAACTTTTTAGTCTACTTGACTGAAAGTGACCCTCAAAGTTTTGCTGAAGCGATGAAATCACTTGATGCACCACTTTGAAAAGAGGCAATTCAAAGTGATTGATTCTATTTTGCAAAATCACACTTGAGAGCTTGTGGATCTTACTCCTGGATGCAAGTCATTAGGCTATTAGTGAATTTTCAAAAGGAAAATGAAAACTGATGGGATTGTGAATTAGTATAAGGCCAGACTTGTGAAGGTTTCAAACAAAAGGAAGGTTTTGATTACTTTGATACATACTCCCCAGTGACGAGAATAATATATATTAGGATGATTATTGCTTTTGCAGCTTTAAGAAATTTCGAGATACATCAAATGGATGTAGAAACAAATTTTCTAAATGGTAATTTAGAAGAATAGATTTACATGGAACAACCTGAAGGGTTCTTTGTTCCTGGACAAGAAAATAAAGTTTGTAAATTGGTGAAATCTTTGTATGACTTAAAATAATCACCAAAACAATGGCATGAGAAATTTGATAATGCCATGATGGAGTGTGGATTAAAGATCAATCAATGTGACAAGTGCGTCTATGTTAAAGACACTGAAGATGGATTTGTGATTCTATGTCTTTATGTAGATGACATTCTTATTGTTGGAAGCAATGATAAAATGACAAAATCCACAAAAGATGTGTTGAATCAATCACATTATGTTGAATCTTGAATTCAACACATCTTTTGTGTTTCTATGTCAAAATTCGACATGAATTCAACACATCTTTTGTGTTTCAATGATAAAATGACAAAATCCACAAAAGATGTGTTGAATCAATCACATTATGTTGAATCTTGAATTCAACACATAGAGTCATCCTTGGAATTAAGATTCTTTGAACATCACAAAGAATTGTGTTGAGTCAATCACATTACGTTGATAAAATTCTTGATAAATTCAACAAGGATGACTCTAGCTAGAACTCCGATAGATGAAGGGATACGTGAATTGAATCACGAAGTCCGTATGCCAAGGATCGTTAATTGGAATATAAAAAATAAATTGCTATGCCTATGATTAATCCTAGCATGCTTCTATTGAATATGCATAAGGGGGTTTATGCGGAATACCTGGATTGCGTAACCCTGAAGAATGAGTGCGCGGAGATTCCTCTCGATCTTTTTCCCACGCACAAATATTAATTTCCTAGCAGATTGAGAAAATAAATCTATGAAAATTAATGGCGAAGCAAATAGACATATCCGAATCTTGAGTAATCGTCAATGAATATGGAGAAGTACTCATAACCTCCGCGAGCTTGCGTGGACATTGGTCCACATAAGTCAGAGTGGATCAATTCCAACACATCCTTTGCTCGAGACTGACTTGCCTTAAAAGGTCTAGTCATCATCTTTCCCTCTATGCAGGATTCGCAGATTTGATGTGGTACCACTTGAAAAGAATCCAAGAGCCCATCGCATGCTAATCTTTTAATCCTCTTTAGATTGATGTGACCTAGTCTCAAGTGCCAGAGATATGTTTGATCCTCATCGGAAGAAAACTTTATCTTTAAATGATTATTATTATTGGATGAGTTTGCAACATCCACGGAAGATTTATGCATACAATCAATGATATAGAGAGTCAATCGGTTTGTCACGACAGATAACACCGTTATTACCAATGATAGAAACTCCACTATAAAAAATAACTGAATATCCATCACTAAATAATTTGGAAACTAAAATTAAGTTTTGCCGAAAAATCGGCACTTATAAAACATCTCTCAAAATCAAAACATTGTTTTCAAAGCATAAAGTAAAATCTCCAATGGCTACTGCTGAGACTCGCTCTCCGCTGCCCATTGAGATGGTAAGCTCGTCATGCATCAGCTGCCTTGTCGGCCTGAACCCCCGCAAAGTATAACAAACATGATCAGTAGCTCCATTCTTATTGTTGGAAGCAATGATAAAATGACAAAATCCGCAAAAGATGTGTTGAATTCAAGATTCGACATGAAGGACATGGGTCTAGTAGATGTGATACTTGGAATTAAGATTCTTCAAACATCACAAAAAATTGTGTTGAGTCAATCACATTATGTTGATAAAATTCATGATAAATTCAACAAGGATGACTCTAGCTAGAACTCTGATAGATGAAGGGATTCGTGAACTAAATCATGAAGTCTGTATGCCAAGGATCGTTAATTGGAATATCAAAAATAAATTGCTATGCCTATGATTAATCCTAGCATGCTCCTATTAATTATGCATAAGGGAGTTTATGCGGAATATCTGGATTGCGTAACCCTAAAGAACGAGTGCGCGGAGATTCCTCTTGATCTTTTCCCACGCACAAAGATTAATTTCCTAACATATTGATGAAATAAATCTATGAAAATTAATAAGTGATTTTCGAAAACAAGAAGGAGAGAGAAGAAAGAAGATAATCCTCCTGATCTGATCTTCTGATCTGTATCCCAACTCAATCTGAATATCTGGTGAAGATTTCCTTCAGATTCCTTGCCCGGTTGAGAAGCAAAATTTCCTCCTTGTTTCTTAGATCAATCGATCACCACAGCTCCCAAATTCTGGTTTGCTGTGTGCAACTTATGATCTTGTGTGGTGTTGAGATATGAGGAACTGAGGCCTATTTATAGGAAAATACTGGACTTCTATTGGGCTTGAGTTTCATGGGCCAGACCAGGGACCAGAATGCAAATAGCAAATAAGGCCTATCAATTCATTAATTCTCATATTCAACCCAGAATATAATTAATTAATTAATATTGATTCATTCCACCAGAGAATCAATAATGTCCTACCTATTTGCTACCACGTTTTGAGGTACGGGTTGCATGGGCTCGGTATATCCCCACATTTAAGGTTACAGACATTCGTTAATTAATTTAAGCTCTGACAAGCTATTTAATTAATTAACATATTATATTCCTGAGTCAATCCACTCAAACCTTTTTCACTTATGCTTGAACTTAATCAGCCTGCAGGACTTTAGCATAACGAACATTTTAAGCTGCTCAGGGAATGTCACCATCCTATACTGGATGTGGTTACCTAGTTCCAGTACCAGACAGTCATACACAAACTTTTATCACCCAAGACACAGATATACATGCTCAACCAGAGCCTTTCACTGCAACTCAAAGTAACACACAATCTGCATATACTTTTGTACCTTCATTTAGGCTTAGAATCTCATCAAGCCATAGAGATCTAGATTCTTTTAATGTCAGTTAAAAGAATCAATCTCGACTTAGGTCCTTATCAATGTGTGCCCCACACCAGCATACCAAGCCATCCAAGATAAGATGCTTATTACTGCGTATGCTGCAGCCTACACCGACAGTTTATCCTGGAACTGTCTCAACTGTGATAACCATTTATATCTCGCTAAGTCAAACGATCCATACGATCTTCCGTGATCTACTACACACCATATGATCTCTCTATCGACGAGATAAGAGGATAATTGCGTTTATGACACATGTTTGTTAATTTAGACAGGAGATGAACATACAACATTTATGATTCCCAGTATATTAACCAATCGACCTTGTACATAATATACCAATCATAATGCTTTCATTATATAAATCCATCAATAGATACGAGTCAAAATTTATCAAAGAACGAAGGAGAAAGTGTTTCTCAAGTGGAGTACTCGAGTGTCATATGAAGTCTGATGTACTTAATGAGTAGTACACGACCTGATATTGCCTATGCAGCAAGTAAGCTAAGTAGATTTACATGTAATCCAGTTGATGCACACTGGAACGGTATAATACGACTACTTAGTTACTTGAGATATACTCATGACTATGGAGTCTGAGTTTATAGCTCTCGACAAATGTGGTGAAGAAGCGGAGTGGCTACTTCATTTTTTAGAAGATATTCCAAGTTGGCCGAAACCGGTGCCTGCAACTTGTATACATTATGACAGTCAATCTGCAATTAGCAGTGCACATAGCAATATGTATAATGGTAAATCTAGACATATACGTCGTAGACATAATACCATTAGACAACTACTCTTAATGGTGTTATATCTATTGACTATGTAAAGTTAAAAGATAACTAAGCGGATCCGTTAACCAAAGGATTAAACATAGAGTTAGTTGTGAAATCGATAAGAGGAATAAAACTAAAGCCTCTAGAAAGACTAGATACAATGGAAACCCAACCTAGTTGACTAGAGATCCCAAGATCTAGGTTCAATGGTACAATCTAATTGTAAAAAGACTCATAGAACACTGTGGGGGTTACTATCCCTAATGAAAGTGAGACCCGAAAGAAGAAGGTTAAGCAATTGGTTTTTAATGATTCTTATATGTCGATAAGTGGAGCAAGGTAGTACGGGCTACTTAATAGAATCACCTATGTAAGAGAGAAGTATGGCCGCTTCGAAGAGAATTGCCTGAGGCTCAATTCTTAGACCCTCTTATAGAACCAGGAAAATGTCCAGGACCATTAATGAACATAACAATGGGAACTAAAGTATGTTAGGGAGAGTCCTGTATAAAACATATAATCATTTACAAAAATGGCAGACCAGTTCAAGGACATCTCGTCCACTGAGAGAAAGTAAAGTCGATATGTTTTACAATGGAATGTTCAAAGGGTAACACCTACCTATCCGATGTCGGATTCAACTGCTGAACTTGATCATCCATCTCTCCAATTTTCCTCATGTGGGGGATTGTTCGAAATTTTACTAATTTTAATAAATATTTTGTGAGGAAAATTAAGAAAAATTTAAAGGTTTTGTAACCTTTATTTGTGAGATTTTTGGTATGGTCTCTTAAGTGTGATCTCTTAATTGTTTTTTAGTGTTAACATTTGGAATGAAGCCTATAAATAGAGCTCTAATTCTCATTTGCAAAACCAAAAACACCTTCTCCTCTATTCTCTCAAAACTCTCATTCCTTTATAGAGTTTGTTTTCTTAGCTCATAAGAACAAGCTTCCTTCCTTTTCTTTTTAGTTCTAGTTTTTTTTATTTGAGCTGGATCCTCTGTGTGTGCTCTCTTTGATCAAGTTCGAGCATCACTTTAGTTCGTCAGAAATACACCGGTTTGTCCGTTGTATCCTGGGAACCAATCACCCATACGGAGCGAATTTGGTTTAAGAAAACCGTGATCTCCACAAGCCTCAAATTCTAGTTACTCTGTTCAAACAGAGATAGTGATTCTGTGAGATTCAATTTGCTATTTTCACAACGTTGTAATAGTTATTTTGTTCAACCATATATCCAACTATTTTTTGGTTTATCAGAAGAAAAGAAAACATATATTTTTTAAAAACTGATTTGTGGGTGTATCTAGAACAATAATACTTTTGTAGTTAGTAAAAAAAATATTGTTTACACAATAATTATACATGCGAATTTAATTTCATTTTCTTGGATTTTGTCTTCTACAATTACATACCTACGACTTATTATTGTAATATACTTAGCTTTATGTATAGCATATTAAACTTTTGGTGAAATTCAAATGTTCTTGCTCTATTCATTTATTCACCATGTCTCCACAATGCATGCTACTAAAGGTTACAATCATTTACATGCAACTCCAAGAAAACCAAAATTACAAATTCAACTATTTAATCAAGATTGTAAAAATTGCCAAACGCTAATCGGGTGTTCGAGGGGATTGATAAGCTCGTATTTTATTCACTTATCGTTATTATTTTATATAGTTTTGATTAGTTTATAATAATATTCTATGCATGAGTTAGTATTAATAGGTGATAAACACTCGTTTTGTGCACTTTGCTGATGTGGATTTGCTCACTTTTGGCCTTAGATTAGATTGTTACGTAGTGTTTTCATGCATTATTCATATTCTTTTAGAAAATATTACGTTTGGTCTGGTTTGTGGTTATTTATGCAGATTTCACGCACAATCGGGTCGTTTACAAGGATTGACAAAATTTCCGAAAAGCCAACTGATGGTAGCTTGTACCGGGAAGAAGAATGAGTCAGAAAATACAAAAGAACACGCCGAAAACCCGTTCGAGGCAAAATCGGCGACCTAAATGACACAACCGGCGATCGCCGATCATGTAGATGGGTCGCCGGTTGTGATTATTGAAGAAATTTGGCACGGTGCAAAACCGGCGACCCGGATGACACATCCGGCGATCGCCAATTATGTGGACGGGTCGCCGGTTCTGCGATTTTCACAAGTTTTCTCACGGGACAAAATCGGCGACCCGGTTGCATAACCGGCGGTCGCCGATCGCGCTTCTCAAGTCGCCGTCTGTGTCCCATTTTGACGAAATCTGGCGAATCTGAAGCCCAATACCATATCTTTTGGAGATTTTAAAAGCCCCAACTATAAATAGGACTTCCCTGAACGAAAATAAGGTTCCTTTTATCACTTTTTCAACTGGAGAGTATAGAATTGAGGGCGAAAACAGGGGAACTTGAAGAGCACGGCAGGAATTGAAGATTGAAGACCACGGTTTTTGATTTCTATGTTTTCTGTTCTTGTGACTCTCCATCTCTTTGTTTTTCTAGAACTTAGTATGATTGGCTAAGTTCACTCATGGATTCTAGGGTTTGAAGCTTTGTATTTATTCATTCAACAATTTATGTGATTTAATGTTCCTTTCCCCTTGATGTTTTAATTTATTGAAAATTTCATGAATTACGAGATACTGGCCATTGATTGTGATTTGAATTAATAGTTTTTGATCCGAGAGGACTAGGTTATTAATTAAGACGCCAATAAATTAGATTTAGAGGGAAATTGTCCGAGAGGAAATTGAGCTTTAAAGGGTTTTTGAAATCTAAGGGTTTTATCAAGAGTAAAAGTCTTTTGCATGTCCGAGAGGAATCTTTTGATCTTTTATTTCCATGTTATGGTTTAGAATCCGAGAGGATCACCTGATAACGTATATGAGATTAACTCACGTCATTGGGAATTAAATTTGGGATTGAATTACATGAAACGTTGTTTGATTATTATGCAAAGTGGATTACCCTGGAATCCTACCTTCTCATAAATCTTTAAAACCATTTACCTTATTATTTTCTATCTTCTATTGCAAAGTTATTTTATGTTTACAACAAAACCAAATCCTTTTCCGATTTACCTAGATAGTAGTACGGTATCTATGTTTAAGTGCTTGGTTATATTTCGGTCCTGCAATCCTTGAGAATCGATAAATTATTACTTGCCATCTGCAGTGGTCTGTACACTTGCAGCTTTAGCGCGTTGAAAAACGCGCTATCAAGTTTTTGGCGCCGTTGCCGGGGATTGCACAGATTTATAACTGACACTAATTCTGATACTACGCTAATTACTCTAGGATTTTACTTTACGCATTTTATTCTATAATTTTCATTTCTAGTCTGTGCCATTCACTTTCTGAATTCTTCAGGTAGTATATGCGAACCAGAGCAAAAGGTCCACCAGTTGAGCCTTTCGATCCGGAAATCGAGTCTACCTGCCGAAGGAACACTGCAAGAAGAAAGCTAGAGTTCACAATGGCTGAAAATCAAGTGGCACAGATAGCTGAGCTGCAGAGGCAGCTACATGAGATGAATCTGCGTCTTCAAGAGCAACAGGCTCGCGAAGCTCAAAGAGCGCCTACTGTTGATGAAATGTACGAGCCTATGACTGATAGGCATCGCAACGCTGATTTTGGACTGAAGGTGGACACACCAAACTTTGAACTGAAGACTGGTCTGATACACACAGCTCAGCAAAACCAGTACGGGGGACTACCATCTGAGGACCCTCATCTGCATATACAGAGATTCTTATTGCTCTGTGATACAGTCAAGCAGAATCAGGTGCCCATCGACTATATTCGGCTGCGCCTATTCCACTTCACACTGCGCGATAGAGCACTGTCATGGTACATGACGCTGAACTGCAACGAGATCTCAACATGGGAGGAGCTATGCAAGCTATTTCTGATCCAGTTCTTCCCTCCTAGCAAAACAATCCAGTTGCAGACCCAGATTTCTCAGTTCAGGCAGTTTTCTGGGGAGTCACTGTACGAAGCTTGGGAGCGCTACAAGGATCTCCTACGCTCCTGTCCATGCCATGGTTTCACTGAGAAACAACAGATGTGCCACTTTTACCGGGGCCTGGACAGGGAGACCCAGAAGCATGTAAATGCTTCAGCTGGAGGGTCACTCACTGCTAAACCACCACCTGAAGGTTTAGCTCTACTGGAGATGATGGCCAAGAGTGAATATAATTGGCCAGTGGACAGAGACGATCGCCGGATATCAGCAATAGATAACACTGGAGACATAGCTGCTGAGGTGAAACTGATGAGGAAGGAAGTAGCTGCTTCTACTAAACTGCTAGAGACCCGCATTGCCAAACTAGAGAATAATCTACCTCAGCACGGTTATGAGCAGGTGAACGAGCTACAGACAGAAGATGCACACTATGTGAACCAGAGGAATTTCCACAACAACAGAGGGTATCCGTCGGGGAACATGATGTATCATCCCAACAATCGAAATCATCCCAACTTCTCTTATGGGAATCCGAACAATGCCCTACAGCCTCCACCTGGGTTTGCTGCAAATCATGGAGCAACTAACGAGCCAAAGGAGCCAAGCATGAGGGAGCTCCTGACTCAATTCATCGCAGTCTCAAATGCTAAGTCTACAAAGACCGATGGAGAAATTTCTCAGCTGCAGGCTAATATGGGGGAAATGGGAAAGCACATGAAGCAGATAGACACACAGATTTCCCAGATAGCCAACGCAATTGGCAGCCAGCATACTCCGGGACACTTTCCGAGCAACACTGTGGTGAACCCTAAGGACCAGTGTAATGCCATTACCACCCGCAGTGGTAAAGGTTATGAGGGGCCATCTATGCCCATTAACATACCTGTGCAACCTGAAGTTGTACAGTCTAACCCTATTCTTCCTGAAGAAGAACATACTGAGAAGGGTAAAGAGATCTCTCCTGAAGACAGATCCAAATCAGCTGGTCCTGTTGCTGTACCTTTCCCACAAAGGTTCGCCAAGAAGCAGAAAGAGGAGCGGTATAAGCGTTTCTTGGAGCACATGAAGAAGATCCACATCAATCTTCCTTTGATTGAAGTGGTACAGGAGATCCCTGGGTACATGAAATTTCTGAAGGATATGGTTACCCAGAAGAAGCCATTTGGCGCGTTCGAGATAGTGAACCTCTTCGAAGAATGCAGCGCCATAATTCAAAAGAAGATGCCGATCAAAAGATCAGATCCTGGGTGCTTCTCGATCACCTGCGTGATTGGGGGGCAGAGCTTTGAGCAGGTCCTTTGTGACTCAGGGGCTAGCATCAATCTGATGCCTCTGTCAATTTTCAAGAAGCTCCGGATCGGCAGCATCAAACCGACCACCATCAGACTTCAGATGGCGGATCGTTCTGTGAACTACCCGAAAGGGGTAGTTGAAGACGTGCTAGTGAAAGTAGGGGAATTTATTTTCCCAGCTGATTTTGTGGTCTTGGACATGGAGGAAGACCGCAATATCCCGTTGATCCTTGGAAGACCTTTCCTCCACACTGCTGACGCCCTCATAGATGTGAAAAAGGGTGAGCTCACCTTAAGAGTGAATGACGAGAAAATTACTTTCTCCATTTACAAAGCCATGGAGCGACACGACTCTGATGACTGCTATGAGAAGTGCGACATGGTTCAGGTTTTGTATCCTTGTGACCCTTTATTTATTTCTACTGATTCCTTAGATTATGGGGTGCAAAATTCTGTTTATCCTTGTGATGACCTGTATGATGCGTGTGATGAGTTGCTAGAGTCTGTTCTAGCATTGGATGCTGCAGGTGAGAAGAACAAGGTGGAGAGCGCCAATTTTCTGAAGTTGAGGAGCGAGGAGGAAGAAGAGGAAGCGCGACGAAAGGCGCTGAATCCAGAGAGAAAGAAGGAGCCACCAGTGCTAGAGCTCAAACCACTGCCAGACCACTTGAGGTATGCTTACTTGGGCGAAAATGACACATACCCGGCAATTGTTTCTGCTACTTTATCTACTTGTCAATTGGATAGATTACTGAGGGTATTGAGAGACCACCAATCTGCTATTGGGTGGTCGTTGTCTGACATCAAGGGTATTAGCCCTTCTATTTGTATGCACAGGATCTTACTCGAAGATGGATACAAGCCTAAGGTGCAACCGCAACGAAGGCTTAATCCAATTATGCAGGAAGTGGTGCGGAAGGAAGTAATGAAGTTGCTGGATGCTGGGATGATCTACGCCATCTCAGACAGTGAATGGGTAAGCCCTACCCAAGTGGTGGCCAAGAAAGGGGGACGACAGTCATCAAAGACGAGAGCGGCCAGGAAATCGCTAACCGGCCCGTCACAGGCTGGAGGATGTGCATAGACTACAGAGCACTTAACAGTGCTACACGTAAGGATCACTTTCCTCTCCCTTTTATTGATCAAATATTGGATAGACTAGCTGGGTATGAGTTTTACTGTTTTCTAGATGGTTATTCTGGATATAACCAAATAGTGATAGCTCCTGAGGATCAGCATAAGTCTGCGTTTACTTGCCCTTATGGAATTTTTGCTTATAGGCGTATGTCTTTTGGATTGTGTAATGCTCCTGCCACTTTTCAAAGATGTATGATGTCTATTTTTAATGGGCTGGTAGAAAATATTATGGAAGTATTCATGGACGACTTTTCAGTGTTTGGTCATTTATTTGATAACTGTTTGGAAAACCTGACTACTGTTCTGCAGCGATGCCAAGATACTAACCTTGTTTTGAATTGGGAGAAATGCCATTTTATGGTTAGGGAAGGGATAGTTCTTGGCCATAAGGTTTCTGCTGCAGGTTTGGAAGTGGATCGAGCAAAGATTGTGGCAATCTCGAAATTACCTCCACCTACGAACGAGAAATCAGTTCGAAGCTTCTTGGGACATGCAGGCTTCTACCGGAGGTTTATCAGGGAGTTTTCGAAAATCTCTAAACCTCTCAGCTCTTTGCTTATGAAAGATACAAAATTTGTTTTTGATGAAAATTGTTTGCAGGCTTTTGATAAGCTGAAGCTGGCCTTGACGACCGCCCCGGTTCTCATTTCTCCAGACTGGTCCGAACCATTTGTCTTAATGTGCGACGCCAGTGACACAGCCGTTGGAGCTGCTTTGGGGCAGACGAGGAACAAAATTTTCCGAGTCATACACTACGCCAGCAAGACTCTGGATGAGGCTCAAGTGAACTACACCACTACGGAGAAAGAGCTTCTGGCGGTGATATTTGCCTTCGACAAATTCCGGGCATACTTGGTTGGGGCGAAGACAATAGTGGATACGGATCATGCTGCGATCCGTTATTTGTTCGCAAAGAAGGAAGCCAAGCCGAGACTGATTCGGTGGATCCTGCTACTGCAGGAGTTTGATATGGAGATCAAGGATCGAAAGGGGTGCGAAAATGTGGTAGCGGACCACTTGTCAAGGCTAGAGAATCCTGTGGAAGGGGATGACCAGAGGATCCGGATTACTGAAGCCTTTTCGGATGAGCAGCTGTTCGCTGTGGAAGAGACGGATCCATGGTACATGGATCTAGTGAATTACTTGGTTGCAGGTGTCTTACCACCTGATCTGACATTCCACCAGAGGAAGAAATTCCTACATGAGAGCAAATTTTACTATTGGGATGAGCCGTTCCTCTACAGGAGGTGTGCTGACATGGTGATCCGGCGTTGCATCGGATTACATGAGCGAGAGAAGATAATGGGGGACTGCCATTTATCCCCCTATGATGGCCACTGCACAGCAAACAGGACGGCCATAAAAATCCTTACTAGCGGATTTTATTGGCCTACTATCTATCGGGATTGCCAGAAATTTGTGGCCACCTGCGACAGATGTCAGAGGACGGGGAATATTTTGAAGAAAGACGAGATGCCCCAGAAGTTCATGCTGGAAATCGAGCCCTTTGATGTATGGGGCATTGACTTTATGGGACCATTCCCTAAGTCCCATGGATACCAGTATATTTTACTGGCGGTTGATTATGTAACCCGCTGGGTTGAGGCTATCCCCACGGCCACCAGCGATGCCAAAGTTGTACTGAAATTTCTGCAAAAGAATATACTGACTCGCTTTGGTGCACCGCGAGCGCTGCTGAGCGACGGTGGGTCTCATTTCCGAAATAGATATCTTGGGAGTTTACTGGCAAAGTATGGAGTTCATCACAAGGTAACTTCTCCATACCATCCCCAAGCCAATGGTCAAGCTGAGTTGGCTAACCGCGAGATCAAGCAAATCCTGGAGAAGTCTGTAGTATCCAGGAAAGACTGGGCGATTCGGCTGGATGACGCACTGTGGGCTTACCGGACAGCATTCAAAACTCCTATTGGTATGTCGCCATACCAATTAGTTTTCGGGAAGTCATGTCATCTACCAGTGGAGATCGAGCACAAAGCCTTCTGGGCAGTGAAGAGAATTAATTGGGACTTCAAGACTGCATCTGAGCAGCGATGTATCCAGTTAACAGCTTTAGATGAGTTCCGGTCCGAGGCGTATGAGAGTTCGAAAATCTACAAGGAGCGCGCTAAACGATTTCATGACCGGCACATTCGCGACCGAAGTTTTGAACCAGGTGATCAGGTATTATTGTTTAATTCTCGATTGCGTTTATTTCCTGGTAAGCTGAAGTCTCGATGGTCCGGTCCTTATGTTATTAAGCGTGTTAACTCGACTGGAACACTAGAACTAGTGGGATCTGATGGCACACTCTTCACAGTTAATGGTCATAGGGTTAAGTTGTACTATCAATCGGAGAATGGCTTAGCTATTTATGTTGTCTATTTATCTGACCCATAGTTCGTACTGCTGTGTCTAGCTATAGACGTAAAATAAAGCGCTTATTGGGAGGCAACCCAATCCGTTATTGGTTTATTTGAGTTTCTCTATTATTTTGTGCGTCCGTTTTAAATGTAAGTTGAGTATTTTCATCATTTTCCACAGTTACGTTCATGTTTGGGTGTTGAGTTTATTGGACGCAGGAAACAGAGTCGAAAATGGAGAGCGTCGTGCGAGTTCGTCACGAAATCGGCGACCCAGAATGCACAACCGACGATCGCCGATCGAGCACTTGGGTCGCCGATTACCCCGTCAAACGAAGGACAGGTACGTGACACAACCGGCGACCCGAAATCATAACCGGCGATCGCCGATTATGCTGGTTGGGTCACCGGGTGTATAATTTCAGCAGAATTGGTACGGTGCATAGCCGGTGACCCGGTTGCACACCCGGCGATCGCCGATCGTGCACTTGGGTCGCCGAGTATGCATTAAAAGGGGATCCTGCGCGATTTTTCACCCTCTTCACTAAAATTTCACCCAAATCACAAAAATTTTCGAAATTTCCTCTCAAAAATTCTCTTCTATCTTGCATTTTCTCACGAATTCCTTTTGAACATCACTTGCCCACGGCATTTGGAGGCTTCCTATCCGAGTGGTTTGCCCCAAATCGTCCAAAAACACCATAATCCCCAAATTGGCTAGGGTTCTAAATTTTCGTCATATTTTCGTCAAATTCCAGGTATTTCTTCTTCATACTCACGTTTAAATCTTGCATTAAGGTTATTGTGTCTCTATATTCGAGTTTAATTGCTTGCATTGCATGTTTATGATTTTAATTCCGTAATTTGGGTTTATCGTTTTCGTATTTAGTTGTTATTTCCTTTATCTCTATGTTCACTTGATTGCATTAGTACGTTGTGATTATGTTGCATTTACTTGAAAAAATTTGGGGACTTATTATGGATATTGTTATGCCAAACGTTGGGATGGAGTGTGTTAGAGTGACAATGAGTTGAGTTTATCTAAGTTTGGTTAAAAGTTTTAGTTAACTGTGGAATTCTGGTTTTCGTATTGTTTAGTTTATTTCGTATAATTATGTTGGTCTCTTTTCCCGTACAATTATTATTTTTCTGTATCGGTGGATAATATGCATGTTTTTCATTTGTAGGAATATGACACCTCGCCGTCGTACTAACCCTGACTCCTATGGGATCACCGGGATCCGAGATGTGGGCATGATCAACACATTCAAAGTTTTGGCTGAAAGAGGGGTCGAAGGCACCTGCTACCCTGACACTGATGCAATGAAGGCAATGGGGCTCTATGATAACGTGAAGGAGCTATTTTCTAACATTGGTTGGGCACCCCTGCTGGAGCTCGATGCCCCGACGTTCACAAGGTTCACCCTGGAGATCTTGTCTACTCTTGAGATCACCACAAAAGGGAGAACTGAGCCCACCGGCGCCACCTTCCGGGCCGGAAATGAAGATAGAACCATTTCAACAAAGGAGATCAATAGGGCGTTTGGAGTTGTCAACCTGGGGAGGTACAACAAACCAAGGGGCTACGACAGCAAGACTTTCTGGCCCCATATCTGCGCCGACGGAAGCCCAAGCTGGTCATCGGGAGACTGTAAGGCCTCTATGATCTGGAACCCAGTTTTCCGGATGGTCCGAGCGATCCTGGCCCATACCCTCTTCGCCAGGAAGGAAAACAGCTCCCTCAGAGACGCGGAGCTCATGGTCCTATACTGCATGTTAAACAATGAGTACCTTAACTTTGCCCAAATTTTTTTGATGCAGTCCAACAGGATTTCGGGGGCCCAGAAAGGGATCATCTGCATTGGCGGCTTGTGGACCACCTTGCTATACTCGCTAGGGGTCGATGTATCCGGGGAGCGGGCAGAGCCACTGACAAGGCTCACACTGGAGAAATTGGTGCATCTTCGATTCATCCATTCGATGCACCCACCCTACCACTTCATTCAGCGCAGCCGTCCTTACTTCCCGCTGCCGAACCCCGAGCTCACTAACGTAGGGCTTCGGCAGTATAGAAACAACTGGAAGCTAGACACTCTAGCTCATGTGGAGGCGATCCAAGCTGACGAGGAAGCCCGTCGGCAGAACCCAAACCCTGCGTTTGAGGAGACTCACGAGGAGGCTCCCGAGGATACACATGAGGAGCAGCATCACCACCGGGAGACAGGGGGATCATCCCGGCAGGAGACAGGGGGGTCGTCCCGGCAGGAGCGAGGGGGAACCTCTATCTACTACGAGCGCCGTTACAGTCGGGCAGAGGTTGAGCAGCGCCTCAGCGCGCTAGAGAGATAGTGGTCGGACTGGAGCATGCAGCTCCAGTCCCTTTCTGCGGCCCAGACGATGTATGCTACTGAGCGCCGGTCTTTTGAGGAGGAGCAGAGGCGTGAATGGACGGCCCGGAGGTCTTTCGAAGACGAGCAGCGAGAGCAGTGGACAGCTCAGCAACGCTTTGCTGAGCAGGAGCAGGAGCGGTGGGCAGCGCAGGAGCGGTGGGCAGCGCAGCAGCGCCACAACTTATGGGAACAAGAACAATGGCGACGCCAGCAAGAGGCGGATGAGGAGATGCGCCAATTTATGGCCAGGTTCCCGCAGAACTGGCCCCCACCCCAGTGAGGTTATCGAGGTAACCACACATCTCCGTGATCTTCTTCCCACAAACTTATTCTTTCCTTTGTATCGAATAAGTTTGGGGGGGGGATGGGATCGGTCGATGTGTGTTTACCTTATTTTATCTTTTGGCTCTGTTTTATTTGCTCCATTCTGATGCTGCTATTTGGGTCTGTATTCGCATATTTAATTCTGAACTTGTAATATGAACCACTTTATCTGCTTTCTATTATTCACTTTCATCTGATTATGTGTTTTTCAATTCATTCGTCGTTTTTAAATTCTGTTGAGTCTGTAATTTGGAACTTGAACCGGTAAAGGGAAATAAATCAATAGGGGTGGTCGTACCTGTATTATTGATCAAGTTTATGATGACAGAATCTCCTTTCTCGTGAAACCTGGATTGATTGCTGTAAATGAATTGGTGAATTGTGATCTTACGGAATTGATTTTTGGCCTCTTGAATACGCTTATTGCCCTGTCAGAATTGAGCCTAACTTTGTTTCACTGAGAGTAGGTCACTGCACACTTAATCTCTAGAACTTGCTCTGGCTTCTTGCTCAAAATTGCATAGGAGAGTGTCAAGGATTTAGAAATGATCTTAGGCCATCGTTTCATAAGCCACAATGAACCCAAACACTAACCCGATGCATACTCCTTTGCTAGCCTAGTTGAGCCTGAAAACCTTTTCTTTCTTAACCCGGATGATAGGAGGTGTGGATGGATGTATAAGGGTATCCAAACAATGTTAAGTGGTGAAGTTAGAGTTTGTATATGTGAGTAGTCCAAACATGTTGATGGACTAATGTCGTTGGTATGAGTATAGCGCACGATGAGTGCATCTTTGTTCCTGTATTGAGTCAGTATGAGCTTTGTCCAAAAAAAAAAAAAAGAGAGAGAGAGTCGAATAATGCACTGGATGTGCAAAGTACTTGTGTTTTATTCCTCAGAATGTGCAATGTTTTGATACAAGTCAATACACAAGAGTTTTGTCATGATTTTGAGTTTGAATCTTATTGAATTACCATTGAAGGGATGCGTCAGTTTCAGTTTATGTCATAAGTATTGTTAGAGTCAGTGATTGAAGTTACGCCATACAGTATGTGATGAGGAAGAGTTAGAGTGAATGGAGTTATAAGGATGAATCTATTCTAGTCACTTTTAGCCAAATTTCCATACCCTTCACCAATGTGCCTACATTAGAACCGTAAATAAAGACCTTTTTTATCTTTATCCGAGCACTCCCATGGTCAGTGGAGAGTTGAGACAATGAGCAAGCCTATGGTAGAAAAAGTTGTGCAGTTGACCATTTGAGAGTGTGCACTGACCTTCTTGCATTTTGAGTGAAAAATTT
>JAPKLW010004882.1:0-23883 GCA_026898455.1 Plectranthus barbatus
GAAGGGTAGAGAAGATTTGCAGCGACGAGGAGATAGTGTTTTAGAGAGAGAGAGAGAGATTGCTTGAGCTTCGGAACAATGGTTTCCAAGAACTCGGGCTCGGAGCAAGGGTGGTGGTAGAAGAGGAGGGAGCGGATGGGAGGGGAAGGAAGCCAGAACATGTCCATGAATGAAAGAGCCACCGTGAGCTCGGCGGCGGCGCCCGGCACCGGTGGGACTCCGCAGACCTCAATCACTGTTGCCATGGCGGTTCTAGACCTTGCTTCTACTGATAAAAATGGTAGCTTGAGTTACATATTTTGTATTTAACATGTATGTTAAAAATTAAATTACAAAATTTAGACATAGATTATGTTATAAACAACCCTAATTTATATTGATTTAAATATTAATGCATAAATTTGACATCTCGAATAAGAATTTTTGATAGATTTTTGTCCACAAAATTTCAATCCGGAAACCTCTATGTTATGACAATTTGACAGAAAAGATTAAAGAGATAGGAAAGAGACATAGAGAGACACGTGATGATTTCATATGTAGATTTGGCGACACTCAGTGACGAACGCAGAGTATAATATAATGGTAATTAGTGAATCAAATTATTTGTGAACTACTTGACTCATAATTCAATAAAAACTTGTTTAGGAATGCTTTTTATCAAATTAATCAAACTTGAGTTGTATAATATTATTTGACTCGTGAGCAAGTTCGTTAATTAAGATTAGTATAAAATTTAAAATAATTAATTGTATAAAATTAATATTTTTATAATTTAAGAATAATAAAAATCTTGCAGTTAAAAAAATTGAATCTAAGTATAGTATGATATTAATTTTTTTTTAAAACAAATGAATAATATTTTATATATAATCTAAATTTAAAAAGTTCTTTTAAACTCAACTAAGAATCGATAAAGCTCGTAAATTTAAAAATATTTAATAAAAAAAATCGAAGTTCACAATATATTACTAAGTATCTCATTTTGTTATGAATTGAATATATTATATATATATAGAGAGAGATTAAGCACGATTTATAAAGCAAAAAAGCATAAAATCTGGGAAAATATTTTAATCTCAACTATTGAATTTTTTAGATGAATGATGTAGATTCATTCCTATTTAGCGCAAACTAATTTTTAGTATGTGAGTCACTCCCTATATATATATATATATATATATATATAGGGGCTTAATCCAATTAGAATAGAGAATATGAGAATACTACATTATATCCTCGCTATACTTCATTTTAACATCAAAATCATTCAGTGAAAAAATATTCGTTTTAACCTCAAAATACTTCATTTTCATTTTATCTCCCATTTTCTTCATTTTATCTTCAATTTCATTCATTGTACTTTTTAGCCTTCAGTTTTTCTAAAATATTGTTCATTTTTATCTTCATTTTTGTTCATTTTATCTTAAAATTACTTCATTTGCTATTTTCATGTTCTCACGTTAACAGCTATTCTCATATGATAGACCTCTCTATATATATATATAGTAGTGATCATATGAAAATAGTTTTTAGTATGAGAAATGAGAATAAATCTCAGCCTTTGATTTTGTGATTTTAACGCTCATGATCTATTTCACTCCGTGTGCAGTTTTCCTCGATTATCCTGCAGTTTTGCAAAATTAAGGTTATTTTTGTAATTTTAGCTTTTTTTAAAAAATCTGAAATAGTATCTCATCAAATTTTTTATTCCTTTCTTCGCGCGATTTGATTTTTTCTTCCTTCTTCGTTCAATTTGATTAATTTATATTTCTTCTATCGATCATTTTTTTTCTTTATTTCTGGATTTTGCATTCGTGTTCGGTCTCGATTTTGTTAATTGTGCATGAATATAGTTTTAAAAAATTTGTTTTATTCAGATCGACGTTCATTTTTACTATTATTGTGCATCTTTAGTGTTAACTTTGTGCATTTTTGTATCTTACTGGTTCATTTATTCCAAAATATGTTGATGAGATGAGGCATTTTAAGGGCAGAGTTTTTAGAACTGTTGATGTTGGTATTGAGTTTTATAGAGACTACGCTCGTGTTGCATTGAAGAAAAATATTTTTAATTTTTTTAATTCGTATTTATGTAAAAATGAAGTAAATCGGGCTTAAAATGCAGGTTGCTGTTTGTGTTTGAGTATTTTTACAGTTTTAGCCTTTAAAGGCTAAAACTGCAGGATATATTGGGATAAAAATACCGCATTTTTCAATTTGTTGAGAATGAATCCTGTTCATCAATTTGATGAGATGGACGCGCGGGATCTATTCTTATTTCTCATAGTAACTCCTATTCTCACCTGATCACTACCATATATATATATATATATATATATATATATATATATATATGGGGCTGATCTGGTGAGAATAGCCCTTATCAAGAGAAATGAGAATAAATCTCGTCCATAGATTTGACAATATCAACGATCCAGATTACATAAGAGCTTTAACAAAAAACGCGGCATAATATTCTTATTTTACTTCATTAAAGGGCAACATAGTAAAGTACAGGGCGCAAAAGTTGTGTTTTGTTCATTTTATGTATTATTTACTTCATTTATCTTAGTTATACTTCATTTTATCTCAATTGCGAATCATTATAAAATAAATTCGATTCGAATTTTGATGTTACACGTGACATGCATTTTATCTTAGCAGTTCTTCATTATATCTTAGTTATTCTTCATTTTATCTCAATTGTGATTCATTATAAAATAAATTCGATGTGAATTTTGATGTTACATGTGACATGCATTTTATCTTACCGGTTCTTTATTATATCTTAGTCATTCTTCATTTTATCTCAATTGTTGTTCATTATAAAATAAATTAAATAAAAATAAAATCAATTTTTGGAAAAAAATGATTTCAATTCTCTTCATTTTATCTCCTATATACATCATTAAATGAAAAGAATCAAATTTTTAGTAATATTTTTCTTCATTTTATCTCCTCTATACTTCATTAAACGGAAAAAATTAAATTAAATAAAAATAAAATCAATTTTTTGAAAAAAGAATTTCAGTTCTCTTCATTTTATCTCCTATATACATCATTAAAAGAAAAAAAATCAAATTTTTAGAAATAGTTCTCTTCATTTTATCTCCTCTATACTTTATTAAATGAGAAAAATTAAATTAAATAAAAATAAAATCAATTTTTCAGAAGAATATGTTAAGTTCATTTTATATATTTAAAACTTCATTAAATTAGAAAATTCAATTAAATAATAATAAAATTTAATTTAATTTTAGAGTATTGGATGACTCAACAAGACAATCGAAATCTTATGAAAAATCAAAATGAAAAGGAATTACAGATCTAAATATGTAATAATGAAGTTCGCGGAGGATAAAATGAAAATGTAAATTATTTTAGGGAGATACCATCAAGCTAAATGACAATGATACCCTTAAATATGTAATAATGAAGTTCGCGGAGGCTAAAATGAAGACGAAAATTATTAAAGCATGACCGCGATCTTGTGAAATCAAAGGCTGAGATTTATTCTCATTTCTTACATTAACATCTATTATCATATGATCTAACATCTCTCTCTCTCTCTCTATATATATATATATATATATATATATATATATATATATATATAGAGAGAGAGAGAGAGAGAGGCGTAATCATATCACTAGTCCCATTTAGATGGGAGATGAGAATGAATCCGAGCCTTCTATTTCTCAAATCCAGCGACCCAGATTTAAGATTTAAATTTTTTTTCTTAATTACTTTAACATAATAAGGGTGATTTTGTATTTTTGCATGTAAGTAAGATTTGTTTCTAACTAATTGATGTGCTCGAATCCGACTCTAAAATTGGAACAATCTTCTCGATTCCCTGATTCTCCACAAAGATATCCTGCAAAGTAGGAGTAATCATGTTGTGTTGAACAAGATTATGAAGCAACTAGCAAGAGTGACATTCATGGTAAGCAACAACAAGAACTGACCTTATCTCTTTCATGGTCATTTATGATATCTTTCAAAGTAATCAATAATTTCTTCTTCACAACTAATGCAAGAGTGCTGCTGAGCATGGTAACAACAACATCCATTAGCCCACCAATGGAAATCCAGTCCTTGTTGATCGAGTTCTGCGACGAGTTCTTTCATCTGATCAAGAGCCTCTACAACGCATGACTCGACCTCTGACCTCAGTTTAGCCTTGCAAGACCTAATCTTGATGTCGAGCTCGCGTCAATGGGCGGTCATGTAGATATAGAAAGTGAATGGCAGGGGGGGAGATGAGTGTGTGGTGTTAGTAAGCTTATTTCATAATTGTTTTATATGCATTATATACGCATGTACAGTTGCATTATCCTTCATGGAATTATTTAGGTTTTTGAATATAGTTGTGTATTTTTCTGATGCAAGTTGCATTATATAAACCTGTAAAGATGCATTATATATGCCTCCAAATATGCATTATATAAGCCTGAATAGTTGAAGTATGTTTTGGTTTTACTGACGTAAGTTGCATCATATAAGCCTATAAATATATATGCATTATATTAGCCTGCAAAGTTGCATTATATAAGCTTACAAAGTTGCAGTATGTTTCTTTAAAATTCAAAATCCCTAAAAATGATAAAAAGTATAAAAATAATTAATTTAGAAAAATATTCATTAAAAATCGAAATTAATAAAAAGTAGCGATAATGCATCATAAAATTAGGGATTTCCTAGATATAATGAGTAGGGGTGTAAATGAACCAAACTGTTCGTGAGCTACTCGGATCTCGATTCGATAAAAGCTCGTTCGAGTTCGTTTAATAAAGCTCGTTTATTAAATGAACCAAACTTGAGCATCATAGTATTCGACTCGTGAGCTGACTCGTTAGCTATAATTAGTAAGAAATATAAAATAATTACTTTTAAAAAATAATATTTTTATGATTTAAGAGTAACAACAATGATAAATCTATCTAATAATGAAAAAAAAAATTAGAATTTGAGCATGAATATGATATTTTTTTGGAATAAATAACCTTTTCTTCAAAATAATAATGAAAATCTTAAATATATTCTAAATTTAGAAAGTTCGCTCGATAAAAGCTCGATAACGTTCGTGAACATCAAAGTATTCGATAAAAAAGCTCGAAGCTCGACTCGAAACTAAACGAGTCAAACTTGAGCACGACACTACTCGACTCGACTCGACTCGGTTCGATTACACTCCTAATAATGAGTGCGAAAAATACAAAAATAATTAATTTATGAAAATATTCATTAAAATTCAAAATTAATAAAAAGTAGCGATAATGTAGCAAAAATATAGGATTTTTTTAGATATAATGAGTGTGAAAAAGAATAAAAATAATTAATTTAGGAAAATATTCATTAAAACTCGAATTCCTAAAAGCTAGGGATAATGGAGCATAAAATTAGAGATTTTCCTATTTTGTAGATTTAATGGATATGGAAAATGACAAATTTACCCCGTTAATGCAACTATTTTATATTACCGAATGCAACTTTAGAAATTCGCTTCTCAAATAGATCTCAGTCCTTCGAACCTTGATTTAGATGTACATGATTCATTCTCATCTCCCATCTAAGAGAGCACTTCTGACTTTAACGCACCCATATATATATATATATATATATATATATATATATATATATAAAGAGAGAGAGAGAGAGAGAGAGTTGCGTTCAAATCCGAACTATATGTCCTGAATAAACAATGACCATTTATCCAACCATTCATCTTAAATTTTAGACGCCCCGTATTATGCCACGTGTTATTTTTTAATTAATATTTTATTAAGTAAAGGGTAATATTGGTATCATATAGTTATATAAAGTTGTTAGTTTTGGAAATCCCTATAATCATGCAATTTATAAGTTTTTAATATCTTTTTATTTTTGGTTTCTATATCATATATAATTAATAGAGAATTAACATCTAAAACTTTATTTCTTCTTCTTAATTTTTCAGAGTTCGTTCTTTTCTTCTTCTACCGTTTTTCTATTTTGGCCGATTTTGCTCTGAAAGGTGACTGTCCTGACCGCCACCGACGGCGGCCGTGTTTTTGTAAAATCAAAGTGCTGTCTTTGTAAGACTCTTCGCTCATTGTATCCAAATCAGCTATTGCCTCGTCGAATGCTTGCTTAGCTAGATGGCAGGCCAGCTAGTTGTAAACAATAAACACCCTCGATGATGCATAGATGCTCATCCTATGACAAAATTACCTTTCAGGAGAATTCAAGATCTCATAGTAGAGTACTGAGAAGTCGGCGGCCGTGTTTTTGTAAATTGGGGAGGTTATTTGTGTGCCCTAATTTTCAATCGATTGGGGATCTTGCTTCGTACAGTCCCAGTTTTTAATTCGTCTGAAATTAGAGGAATTATAGACGTGGGCTCGTGTTCTCGATGGATTTTCTTGGTTGTTGTGCTCGCATCGGCATCGGGTCCAGCCGTAATCGACGGCAGCAGCCGTCGGGCCCTGTTCGCGATTGTTCTATGCGATTATCATTGTTATTATAGATAAGTGTCATTATTTTTGAATAAATGTTTCATTGTTCGAACACCTGTTTAATGGATTGATAATTTTTTATTTATTTTCTACATTGTGTGAACTCAGTTAACATGTAGCATTGTACGTTGTTTATATTATCATTGTTACCTATATTAAATATCATTTTATCAAAATTGTAGTTTTAATCTTAATTGATTTATAAAACACCTTTAAGATCATTGTTATCTTTATTCAATATCATTGTACGAATAATTAAAATTGTTTATATATATATTAGTGGAAATTGACAGGATTATCTTACAATGACATACAAAGCCATAAACAATGACACACAAAGCCATAAACAATGATAACGATTAACTTAAGATTATGAAATAAATCATTGTGTATTTTCTCTTTCTAATTTATATGATAATAATAGAAAAAATCGTGGGGATTTAATTTGGTAACTGAATTCGAAAAATCAGCATATAGATTTAATTTCATTTCAAATTTTCCCGTTTAGGACTAATTTTTCCTTTCAATGATAGAAGAAGCTAGCAACAATGATAAATGGCAACAGAAAATCTGGGACGTCTATTTTCGAAATCAATGGCTGGATTTTGGTCTCTGTTCATTCATAGACACATGTTCAGCCATGAATGCACCCCTATATATATATATATAGGGATGCAATCTAGTGAGAACACCTCTTACCATAAGAAATAAGAACTAATCATCGCCATTAATTTTGATGAATGTATGCTCAGGATTTTACTAGATTTTTCGGTCATTTTATCTCAAAAAACCTGCATTATAGGGTATTTTTGTCATTTTGTACTTATTTAAGATTCTGTTTGCATATTCAACCTCGACATGCATTATCTATCTAACAAACATGAATTATATGCATAAGAAACATGCATTATATACATACGAAACATGCATTATATACCTAACATTCATTATATACCTAACAAATATTTTCCTGCATTATAATATGATATTACTCTTATTTTAGAACAATATTACTATCATTATACGATATTACTTTCTCCATCATATATGGTATTACTTTTGTTTTATAGAAAATTATATTACTTTCATTATAATGCATATGTTATTACTATATAATACATAACAAGTGCAAATATAATGATGAATGATGATTTCGCTGTAATAAACATATTACATTTTATCTATCATATTCTGCATTATATTGACCTCGACATGCATTATATACCTAGCAAACATTCATTATATACCTAACAAACATGCATTATATAATATAGTAATATGCATTTATATAATATAACAAAAAAATACATAATTAAATATAAGTGATGTATTATCAACTTTTATAACAACTATTAATATTATCTACAATATGCAAAGATAATGAATTTTAATATTTTTTTATCTCGCAGGAAAAAATTTATTGCAATTTATCTATCATATTCTGCATAACTTCATTTATTATATAAGAATTTGTGTACTGTTACGAGAATTATGCATATAATCACTAATTTTTATTTTTTATGATGATTTTTAAATTGAAACATATGCAATAGAGATTTTGTTTGAAAGATAATTAAATTACATTTAATTTGATATATGATACATTAAAAAATAATCAAAATCGAAGGAGTTATCATCATTTAAAGATTAGGATGATTTTAGAGGAGAGAAAAAAATATTGCAAAATTACCCTTTAATGCATGTTTTACTACACTATAATGCAGAAGAGATTTATTTAGTCTTGAGCGTTAGATCACAATTTGGATGGCCGAGATTAATTCTTATGTTCACATGGTAAGGGGAGTTCTCATATAATCACTCCCCCTATATATATATATATATATGAATAAAATTAATTTATACGGTCCAATAAGAAAAAAATAATAAAAACAAAATTAAGGAAACATCAAATTTAAATTAATGAAGATGGAGTAAGAGTAGTTATGCTGTGTTGAACTGACAAAGTCCAATTAGATAATTTTATTTATAAACCCAATTTTACTCATCATAATTTCAAAATTAAGTAATATATATTATTACATAAGACATTTCTATCCTCCAACTATTTTATGTTCCTCCAAGTGTTCGTATAATATTTCAAACCCATGATATAATGGTCACAAACTAGACACTTTCATCATATACACTTGAAATAGAATCTAATATTAAACACCATCTTGGTCACAAATAATGCACTCATATCACTGCGCTCCGAATAGGGGAAAAATACCATCAATTTTTTTTAACAAAAATGCATTTTATCTATGCTCACATACCATATATCCCCAAATAATTTTGAACTTATTATTTTTTGGTCATTAGTAAAACGCTTTCACAACTGCGGCCAGACAGATACAAACACCATTTTTGAATAGAAATGCAACTCACACCCACATAAGGCACACAAAACCATTTTTTTTTAACTGAATTACATTTATTTAAACTCGCACACAAATATTTTCGAAAAATATCTAACGCATGACATCTTAATCACATAAAATTCTTTTACCACTATGCTCTAGATGAGGACACTTATCATTTCATTATGTTGTATGAATTGTTCCTTTGGCTATGAGATTTTGTCTATATGGAAAACTGCTTCTGTGGCGTGGATTTAGTAGATATGGTTGTCGGGTTTCATTAATGTCAATTAATGGTTAAAAAGGAATAACTTATCAATGAAAAGATTTTAATTTATAATCAACTGTGAAAATTAAAAAGAAATTTTTTATAATATCCATATAATGAAAACAATAACTATTGATGTTCGTTTCATACGGATATCGGACCTAAGATTAATCGGATGAGAAATAATCAATAATACAGGCAACTATGAATCGCAAACAGCTCGATAAATGATTGTGCCACAATTTAAACTACGAACAAGCGAAGTTACAGTCGAGAGCCAGAGCTCTTAATAGCTCGAATACAAGCCAAAAAGATGATGATAAAGCTAAGTGAATACAGTTAATATGGGAATTAGTTTTTTACTAGATAGAGTTCTATTATAGGGCTTTGAGTGCTGGAAGGGCTTAGGGCATCTTTCCTCACATCTTGGTTGTCTCGAGTAGCTCGCCAGTTTTCTCGGTGCTGTAATGACCGTTCTTCTATTCGCCTTTACTGGGTTGGCCGTGACTTTATATAGATTTCTTTTGACAGTTAGGTAGCTCAATTAAAGCAGCTCTAAGATAATCGGCCCACTCTGTCTTCAGTTTATCGCTCCCTAATCAGGCATCCAGCTATATTTATGTTGGTCCCGGTTTATCAGGGTACAGTGTAAATGTGTAGTGGAAAAATATATTTATTCAGGTTCGGAATCAAGTGCTTATCCAAGTTGAGAGTGACGAGTCAGCTTGGTCTGTTCAAAAAGCGCTTAAGAAAGTGTTGTTAACTTCAGCTTAACAGACAGTATTCAGAATATACTCCAACAGTTGAGTGTTGGGTTTCAAGACAATGTAAAGCTATACTGACAAATAAAGAGATAAAGAAATAAAGCAATAAACGACACACATGTTTATAGTGGTTCGGACTAAACCGTCCTACATTCACTCTTTAGACACTTGGTCTAAATATTCACTAAGCTCAGAAAGTTTACATATTCTCCTACGATCTATTGTTTGTCGGTGAATGCCCCGTCCACCGATCCACAAGCTCACTCGCCTGGTCCTTGCTTGGTTCCTCGCTTCGCAGCTCCTCAGAGTATGGGCACACCACTCAGCCTCCTCGTCATTAGAATGGGGTGTTTAAAGTTCTCCCGTGAACTTTCTCTTCTGCGACAGGTTGCTCCTAAGAGTCAGAGTACAAGATGTACTTGACTGTTGTAGTTTATCTTGGAGAGAAAAACTACCAAATAGTTACTCAAGAATGCGAAGATTTTGAGTTTCTTGTTCACTTAGTGACACATGGAAAGCTGAAATAGCCTCGGAAGCAAGCTCACCCTGCTAAGCTTAAACTTCTAGTGGGAGGTTACAGAACTTGACGATTGAAAGCTTTAGAGTGCTTATATAGTCTTGTATGAATATTCGCAAGTGTGAGTGTGTAACCTTCTTCTTCGATGATTTCTCTGGTATTTATACCAGAGATGTTGAAGGTTTGAATTTGAGACCCATTAGAGACAAATGGAAGATTTCCAATCAGATGTCTCTACTGGTTGTAGCATTCGGCGGGTATGTGTTTTTTTGGCAGATGGTCTACAACTTTTTCTGACTTTGAAAGCGACGACTTGCCTTTTGTAAGAACGACATTATTTTGCCAGTATGAGGAATCATGGACTGAGTATCCTAGGTAGCGAAACTTGAAGTTTCATGCTTGCAGACTTGAAGGCTTCTCCAATCCTTAAAGTTTGTTCTTCTTTTGGTTCCTCCTCATATGTTGGACCTAGACTGCAAAGTCTATACTGGTGTATTCATACTTGCAATTCTGTGCTGATGACATAGACTGAACAGTCTATGTTGGTGTAGTCACACTTGCAGCTCCGTGCTGATGATGATGATCTCTCCAGTATGCTTGGTCCCTTTGCTACTCAGTATGGTTTGAGTGAATGCACCATACTGTACTGGATCCATACTAATGGAATCCATACTCTGCTATACTCTTTTTCTTCCCGGGCTTGACATACGTACTTCGTTCTTTTGGCCTATTGAGTCTTCTGTGTGTACTAGACTTATTGACTTAGTCTAGTTTCCGATGTTAGCATTAACTTACAACTCGATAAAGAACTTATACAGGACTTTACATTTTTGTACCTAAGTTGAAGACTAATTAAAATGACTTTTACAATCTTTGACCCACCAAAACATAAAATAAAAAAAGAATTTTTCTATCAAATTTTTTAACAATTTATCACGAGTTGTTCGTGGGCCTGATGGGTCGAGTTTATGTTTGATAGGCTTTCATGATAATTTTGGGCCTTCATTTCAGCCCAAGTAATTTCTAAACCCAACAATATCCATTTTAGCTATTACACATAATAAAAACAACTATTTTTATAAACCAATCAAGAAATATCCTTAGTACAATTTTTCGTTATTTTCAGGTGTATGTTAGTATTTTTTTTATAAACAAGATTATATCGTAAAAATTGATAAATTTCAGTTTTTAAATGTATTTATGAAATTGGAAATTTTTGTGATGAATTTTATAAAAATGGATACTTTTAATAATTTCCATAAAGTTAAACGTGATGAAAAAAAAGAAGAAAAAAACTTAACGTGCTAAAATGAAAAGATGTTTCTAGCTAGCATTAATAATTGACCAAATCTTAGATTGTGATTAAGATGTTTCTTGGCGAGTTTTATTATATATAATATAAAAAAGTTATAATCAAAAAAATTATCAACTTATGTTAATAACATTAACAAAGTGTATAAAGAACTTCATTCACGAAAGAAATTTTTTTTGTCCCCTCTTCACCCTCTTCATTCTCACCCAATTTCTTTTTACAACTTATCAATAAAGAAAGTCATTTATTAAAAATATTGAATTATCTACTACTGAAGTAAAAAAAAAAAAAAAAAAACCCAAGAATAATAATGGGTAAATAGGGGAAAATACCCTAAACTATTGACATTTTTGGAAAAATACCCCAATCTATTTTCATCAGTTAAAAATACCCCAATCTTTACTCCTGTTTATGAATAATACCCTAATCTATTGAATTTCTTAGAAAATACCACAATGTATTATTATTAGTTTAAAAAACATCAAACTTTAATTTCATTTATGAATTATACCAAAACGATAAATATTATTGGCTCACACAAAGATGAAATATAAATGCATTTTAGTATATAGTAAATATTAATTATTTAGCGTATTAAATTTAATACAAACGAACATAGTTTGTTTGACCGTCATCTTTGTTTGAGCCAATTATTTTTTCTCGTTTTGGTATAATTCATAATTAAAATTAAAGATTAAGGTATTTTAACTAATAATAATAGATTAGGGTATTTTTTCAAAAATATTAATAGATTAAGGTATTATCCATAAAGAAAAATAAAGATTAAGGTATTTTTAATTGATGAAAATAGATTGAGGTATTTTTCCAAAAACGTCAGTAGTTTAGGGTATTTTTCCCTATTTACCCAATAATAATAAATAGAGTATAAAATTACACCAATTCATTTTTTCTGAGTTCCTTGCTATAAAATGGTTGAGTGCTACTAGTTTCCCTATCTATTTTATATGTCAATTAAAATATAGAAAAGTGTATTAAAATTAGTCTATAATTGTAACCAATGAGAAGTTATGAATTTTAATACACAAGAACTTTAGTTGTGTGTGATATTATTAATCAAGCATTAATAGAGGTTACAAGAACTACTTCTCTCACAATTTTTCTACAATACCAGATAAACTGAATTTTTTACATAATGCATCCCCAATTTATTTTATTCATATGTTGCATTCTCAATTACAAATTTCTAAATCTTCTAAGTCCGCTACTGGCTCGATCAACATCTTAGAACTCAAGCATAAAAATTACACATCACATATCCATTGCTAGATATAGAGCCATGCATTGATCTCCACAATTATATGTATAAGAAATAAATTAACCAATACGATAAAGACAAATGTCTATATTGCATGGGCCAATAAATAAAAAAATTTAAAATAAGAAAATGAAAAGGGCAACGCCTAAATTGGAGTTACATCTGCCCCTAATTGAGGTTGTTGCAACAATATCATGAAGGGAAGGTCTCAGGTTAGACACACCTAAATAGTTTAGTCAGGTTTTTATCTATTAACCCAACTCAAACCAAACCCATTTAATATATTTTAATTGGGGATTAATAAACCCTATTTGGGATGGATGAACCCATTTGGGTATGGATAAAACCCGCGTAAACCGTTTAGGCTTGTCTAACGCAAGTTTTTGCCTATCATGAAATATTTTTCTTAATTTTTGGTGACATGGCGAACAACTACTAGTTGATGGTCCCAATATGTTGGGGTGAACTCTCAACTATGTATTTTTGTGAGAGGCAAAAACTTGCATTAGGCACGCCTAAACCTGAGACATTCCCTTTGTGAGAAGCTCAAGTGCAGAAACTTGATAGCCGTACTGGAAGTTGTATGCTTGTTGGCTGTACTGAAAGCAGTATACTTGCTAGCCGTGCCGGAAGATGGATGCTAGTGACTTACACCTGTCATTGCTAGTGACTTACACCTGTCATTGACATTAGAAGAAAGAGAAATGTGTTGCAGTTCCCAATGTTACTTTATGGTAGCTTCTTTAGGAAGCTTTTTCAGCACACTTTTTAGATTATTTCTCTACAATTTTAAAGACAGGAGAAAAAGAAAAAGATTTTCTTTTTGTGAAAGCGTAAAGTTGTAAAGGATTAGAGTCAAGCTTAGAGTTGTGTGGAACTCTTCTACTCCTCCTTTTGATTATAGTGGTTTATTTGGTGGACCGTGTGGTCTCGTGGTTTTTATCTCTTAACTTTAGAAGAAAGTTTTCCACGTTAAAATTTTATTTTTGTTTAAAATAAAATGAAATATAAAGCATATGGAAAGAGAAAATAATATATGAAACAACATGAAATAATTAGATAATACTCCATAAATCTTTGAACAACCGATTAGGTACATATTAGATCGATTAAGAGCATCTCCAACCGAACCCCAAAACCCATCCCAAAACCCAAATCAACTCCAACCGAACCCCAAACGCAAACCCATTTTGCATTTTGCAGTTTTCTCTCTCCAAAATACACCAAATATGGTGTACTACTGTTCATCACACCATTTCTTTAAAAAATTGCACTTTAGCCCCCAAACTTATATAATTCTATAAAATTGGCATTTATAAATTTTGTAGTCTTTAATTATTTGTTCTAGTAAATATATATAAATAAATAAATATATATTATTTACTAAAAAATAATGTATGAATAAATAAAATTACATAAATTTATCATTTGTACCATTTAATATTTTATTTGTTTTTAGATTTATTATATTTTATAATTAAGCTTAAACTTAATAAAATTAAATAAGCATTGATATGTTTATATTTTTACCATTGATATTTTTTAATATAATCTTAATATCATGTTTTTTTAATTTCTTTATTATTTAAATAATTTTTAATAAGTTATAAATTTATAGTTTAAATAATTATTCAATTAATAAATACGCAATTAATAATGTTTTATATTTTTAATAATGAATTATCTTGTAATAATTTATTTTTTTTTGAAATTAATACAGGGTTTAAATTGCAAATTTGTTAAAGATATTGGTTGTATTTGAAAAATTGTGATAAAATGCATATGTTGAGAATATTCTTTTGAGTTTGAGTTTAGTGTTTTCGGTTGGAGAAGAATGATGTTTGATGTGACATTTACTGCATTTTTGGTTTGAGTTTGGATTTTTCGGTTGGAGATGATCTAATAGGCACTAGACCGTGTATGAAATTAATTGGGTAGTTGAAGGAAGCAAGGAAGTGAATGAAGAGCATTAAAGTTGATGAAAGAGGAATATATCATTTAAGAATAGAAGAAAAAAAAATCAACAGAAAGATATCAAAATGGATATTTATAAATTTAAGTTTTGTTAGTATATATTACCAGTTCACCTATTTACTGTGGACATATATTATAATTCAACACTATTTTTCTCATGTTTTTACCTCACCCTGATCACTTCCCTCGATTACTGTGAACAGGGCCGGCCCTCAGGCCGTGCGTGCGGGAGGTGCGCCGCACCGGGGTCCCAAAAATATTAGGGCACCATTTTTATAGTATACATTAGTATTAATATATTACTAATTTATTTTAGTGTTGATTTTACAAAATTATGTTAAATCCAAAATAAATAAATTCAACTTTAATTCAATTAAAATAAAATAGTATTTGCCTTACATGAGTAAAAAATTTCAGATAAAATATATGATAATATGTCAAAGTACTCTTCTTCACAATATTATATTAGTTGTTATTTTATAACAATTAAAAATGTGATTAATCTCTTCGAAAGAATTTTAATAAATTGTTCTTGAATTGAAATAAATGATCTAAATGATTTCTAATCATTATATTTTTTTAAGGATAAGATTGTGAGATTCATAGTGGTGAGTTTGGTGAAAAATAACAGAAAATTATGAGATTATCTTTAAATGATAGTTATGAATTTTTCTTCATATCTTATTTAAAGTTTTTTATTTTATTTAAGATTTGTTTATAGATGAAATATAAACAAAATTCTCATGATTTCCCATGAAAGAACATGAGTTTTTTTTTTATTAAGTTTTTTGAATAAATTTAAATTTAAGATGACTTCAGCCATATTTTTATACTATCATAAAAAATTATTAGTATTTTATATTTTAAAATTTTAATAGTATATTAGGGCACCATTTATATTGATCGCACAAGGCCCCTGAACCTACAGGGCCGGCCCTGCATGTGAAATATATTTTTATTAATTATATCATTTGTAGAATTCGAATTCAAATGATCAAAATAATATGTAAATTTTAAGATTTGCACTATTCATTGAATCAATATTTCAAACCATTTAAACTTACCAAATCTAACCATGTAAATATGGTTTGAAAAAAATTTATTTTATGGGTTTAATTTTCTAAATTTTTTAATAGTACTCCCTACATCCCAATTTAATTATCTCACTTTCTTTTTTTGTCTGTCTCAATTTATTAATCTCATTTCTAAAATATGTAACTTTTTATATTCAATAATAAAATATTAATTTCGTTCAACTCATTCTATACTTGCATTCATTGGTTATTGTATTCCGTCAACCTGTAACAATTAAATCGGGATAGAGAAAGTATTTATTAATTTGTTGATACTTTAATCATTAGACTGATCAAATCAAATCTTTCACAACACTTATTGTTAAAAATAGAATTTTAACCTCTTCTGAAATTCAGAAATTTAGTATAGTAGCGAAAACATCTTATTTATACCAATTTAATTAAATGTATTTCTATTAAAAATAAATAAAATAAAATAAAACCACCCCGTGTGAACCGTCGTTCAAGATTTGAATCACTCGTCCGACGGTTGAACTTCTCTCTCTATAAAGAGAAATAATTTCCCTTCGAAAAATAATAAACGCCGCCATGTCAACAACAATGCTCCAAAACTGTCGAGTTCCGCCGCCGCCGGGGGCGGCCGACGAGCTCTCGGTCCCTCTCTCCTTCTTCGACATCAAATGGTTCCACTTCCACCCCCTCCGCCGCCTCCTCTTCTACCGCCACCCTTGTTCCAAGCCCCAATTCCTTGACGCCATTGTTCCGCAGCTCAAACAATCTCTCTCCCTCACTCTTAAGCAATACCTCCCCGTCACCGGCAACCTCCTCTACCCTTCCGACACGGACCAGATGCCCTTCCTCCGCTACGTCGCCGGCGATTCAGTTACCGTGACGATCTCGGAGTCGAGCCGCGACTTCGACAGTCTCACCGGGAATCAAGCACGGGATTCCGATCAGTTCTACGACTTCGTGCCGGCGATGCCGCCGATTGAATCTGAATCCGGATTCAAAATCGTCCCCATTTTCGCTCTGCAATTCACGCTTTTTCCCGGTAGAGGGATCTGCATCGGTTTATCCAACCACCACTGCCTCGGCGACGCGAGATCCGTCGTCGGATTCATGCGCGTGGGCGGAGATCAACAAACGCGGCGGCGGCGGCGACGAGGTGTTCGGATCTCTCCCGACTTTCGATCGATCTTTCATCAAAGATCCGATCGGAATCGACGCGATTTTCTGGAATGTGTTAAAAAGGCGGCCTCTGCAGCCCTCGAATTTCAATTTACCGACGAAAAGAGTCAGAGCCGCCTTCACTCTCACCCAAGCCGACATAAAAAAGCTCAAAAGCAAATCTCACTCCTCGTCCTTCGCCGCGGCGGCGGCGTACGTCTGGAGCTGCATGGCGAAGTCCGACGGCGGCGCAGCGGAAGGGAATTCACCCGAACTGTTAATCATAGCAGCAGACGCGAGGGGCCGGACAGACCCGCCGATACCGGAGAACTACTTCGGAAACTGCATCGTCGGCGGGGTGGCGAAACTAAACCACGATGAGCTGACGAGCGACGGCGGGTTCGCGGCGGCGGCGGAGGCGATCGGCCGGGAAATCAAGACAAGATTGAATGACAAAGAGGAGATTCTGAGAGGCGCGGAGAATTGGTTGTCGGAGATATTCAAGTGTTTTGGGATGAGCGTGTTGGCGATTTCGGGGTCGCCGAAGTTTGATCTGTTGAAGGCGGATTTCGGGTGGGGGAAGGCCGGAAAACTGGAGGTTGTGTCGATCGACGAAGAGAATTACGCGATGTCGCTGTGTAACTCGCCGGAGTTCGACGGCGGATTGGAGGTGGGGTTGTCTTTGCCCAGACAAAGAATGGAGGCTTTTGCAGCAATATTTGCTCAAGGCCTAACTGCCTAGTAGCTCATGAATGCATGCATTTTCTCCTCAAAAATTGAAATAAATTGCTACACATATGGGTGTAAAATTAATTGAGGTACTTATGAACTATTCAATTGTACTATTCGATAATAGTTTATTCGAGCTCGTTTAATAAAACTTATTTGTTAAATAAGTTAAATTTAAGTTCCATAATATTCAGCTCATAATTTCGTTGAATAATTTTACTTATAAACCCTATTTAACTCGTCATATTTTTCATAATCAAATATTATAGAAGTATCATTACCTAAGATACTTATATTCTCCGAATATTTTAAAATTCTATGAAAATAAATTAAGTTGGTGCACTGTCTTTTTTTTTTTTTTATTATTATTATTATTATTATTATTATTATTATTATTACCAAAAAATGAGCAAGCTCATCAAAGAAGAAAGCCAATGAAGAAAGACATGATGAATAATTTGCCCAAGGCATGCTCTTCGACCAGTTCGAGTTCAAGGATCCGGTTCGAACGGAACTGCACCCAGACCGAGCTCGATAGATCGAACTCGGACAAAAAGGCAAATTCTCGAAGAATGCTTAACCAATGGAGGCAATGTTTCAGATATGAAATCATGCAACTGTTCGATGAGCTGATACGGTCGAAGCATCGTGACTCTTCAATTTGGGGCACTTCTTGTATTCATTATCTATAAATAAAGATGTAATTATGAGAGGAAGATACATTGAATTCAAGCATTAAATACAGCAATAAATACAAAATCTTCAAACTTTAATTTTATTCAAGCAATTACTTTTAGCAATTTCATATCTTTTATTCTCCATTTATTTAGTACCCTTATTTAAATTATCCTCTCAAAATTCCACCCCAACAATAATAATAATAATAATAATTATTATTATTATTATTATTATTATTATTGTTTTTTTTTTTCCGATAATCTTGCTATGTTGTATGAACTGTGCTTTTGGCTCACAGATTTAGTCTTTATGGCACACTTGAATTCAATAATTTCCAACTAAAACTTACAGACCCAAATATCATTGGAATAACTCTAACTCATGATCTTTTAATCAAGGTGTTGGCATTCAAAATTTGGGCTTTTGGCACACTGTTGTGACATGAATTTGGCAGTTGTGATTGTATTAGAAAATATTCCTACTTTATGTTGATAGTTTTGATGTGTATAGAAACCACTAATTTGGGTTATCTCTATATTAGCTCTAGTCTGTGTAAAACCTTTAAAATTCTGTTTCGGAATTTTATTGAGTTGTAATAGAGCTGATAAAGACAAACTGGTAATTCACTAGATTGCGATGCGCAAGATGACAGGAGAAATTGGTAATCAGTCTTTTAGAGAAACAGACTAATGTCATCAGCTTGGAGGACGCCAGCTCACGAGTTATCCCAATTACCACACATAGAGACAAAGAGAAAAATGTTAAATAAATAATTTTCAAGGCCATACATAGGAATTACGTGGTTCGATCTTGCGATCTACGTTCACGGGAAAGTTACGAGCTAGTTTAATTGATGATCTATATAGTTTACAATATAAGAATCTCTCAGCATGTTTCTCTTAGGAGTCCTTTGTTCGAGGTGCAGTGGTAAAAATACTTTATCTATGATCAAGAAGTTATGAGATTGAGTTTTCATGGATACATTTAAGGTGTTAGTGTTTAAATTAATGTAATAATTAAAAAATAAAAAAAAAATAAAAGGAAGTTGATCTTCTCTCTCCCCAACTCCAATGTTCAATTGAAAAAATGTGAATAATAAACTAACTAATCTTACATCCACTCATGATAAGACTTTTATCTTCCTAGCTGCTTTACATAAAATCTCACAAACTGCATCTCCATCAACTCTCAACATATGCATGCCATGCATGAGATATCTTATAGTCATTACTTCACAGACTCCCTCCTAACTACAAGATTTTTTAGCCACTCATGATGGAGAGAAACATAAAAGACATATTATTAAATTGCATAAAAATAACTTACAAGAAAATAAATGTTTTTTTGAAGTCTCCAACTCTTCAAAACTCTAAAAAAACCTCCAACTCTTCAAAACTCGAAAATACAAGGTTTATATAGAGGTGGATGTGTATATATCTCAAAACATCTAGGGCTAAAAATATTAAAATCTCCATATTAGAATTGATTTTCCTTTTCATCTCTGTGTTGATCGATATGGACTTTGCATGTCGAGCTCTACCTCGATCCCTCTCTTTGTCTATCGACCTCTCTACGTCGATCGATACAAGCCACGTCGATCGATGTGGAGCTCTTCCTTGATTTTCTTGTCTCATTCCTTTCCAATTATGTTCCATTACAAAACTGAATTGCTGATTATACAATCAGCACAAACCCAAAAGATTTGAACACAGCTCAAACTTAGATGAAGGGAAAACTTTTTGTAAGAGTATCTGCTGCATTGTCTGAGGTGTTAACCTTTACCAACTACATAGTACCTTTCTTAACAATATCTCGAACAAAATGCAGTTTACATCAATATGTTTGGATCGATAATGAAAGACTTGGTGTTTAGATAGATGTCGAACACTCTGACTGTCGGATAGAAAGTTAACTGATTTCTGAGCTGCCCCAAGTTCTCCTTGAATCCCTTTTAACCATAATGTTTCTTTTATGCTCTCAGTGATTGCTACGAACTCTGCTTCTGTAGTAGAGAGGGCTACAACAGATTGAAGTTTGGATTTCCATCTCACTGCCAAACCATAAAGATTGAATACAAACCCCAACTGTGACCTCTTTGTATCGATATGCTTGAGATAAAGTTTGGATTAACCCTTATTTGAACTTTCGTGATTAGTTGATACCATGATAGAGTTTTCCACACAAAATAAAGTTGTGTATTGAAGCATATAAATAGAGTTCAAGAAAGATATGAATCTATCTAAAATATGAAAGATACGAAAACCCTAGATACATGAATATCTAAATAATATCAAAGCTAACATTCTATCAGTTCAGTTTTCGTTTACAGTTACAGTAACCTTCTCAAGGTGATTTGCAACCTTTATTTATAGGCAATCCTAGGAAGGTCTGAATATATATATATATATATATATATATATATATATATATTTTTGAATAAGTCTACATTAATCATAAACACACACCCACTCACATACCCAGATGTCCCCCTGGTATCTCGAACCTATGACCTCTCAGTAATAGAAAAGGTGCTTTAACCACTACACCTCGAGCGAAGGGACAAATATTGAAAGGAGTCCAACTGTCCAATCAAATATCTCACATTATTTGAGACGTCTACTACAGGTATTCGATGTCGCTCTGTAATTCCTCTGATCGCAATGACGAATTGGTGGTGGGAATGTTGTTGCCCAGGGAAATATTGGAGGCTTTCGAAACTATATTACCTCACAGCCTCAAATTGTATCTTTCTAATGGTAAATGGATAATCAAGTCGAGAATCGAATATTTTATTAATGGGAAGGTTTTGGGTTAGGCAGGCCTAAACGGTTTAGGCGGGTTTTATCCATTAACCCAAACCCAAATCCATATAATATACCCTAATTGGGGATTAATAAACCCTATTTGGGATGGGTCAACCCATTTGGGTAGGATAAAACCTGTCTAAACCGTTTAGGCCTGCCTAACGGAAGTTTTTGCCTTTATTAATCAATTATGTCGAAAAATTAAATTACATCTTGAAATTAAGTGTACTTATGGTTAAGAGTTAAATTCCATTCATATCATATCACATTTTATTTCTATATTGTTATACTCTCCGTCCTGCGTAATTAGTCCAATTTTTTTTTTCGTTTGTTTCGTGATATTAGCTATTTTTCTAAATGGCAAATTTTTCACATTCATTAATAAAATATTAATTTCACTACCATTCACAAATATTGGTTATCGTTGATCAAAACGTGACTATTTGACCGGGACGAAGGGAGTATAATTTTTAATCAACATTAATTTCTAGTTGCTATACTGCTAAATCTAGATATTTATATTACTCATTTATCTATAATCAATAACTTTTTGAGTTCTTTTTATATAATTAAGTGTTTTGCTTATGATTTGGCGGTTCTGAGTAATGTTTTAAACACTTTAATTTTATTTATACTATACACTTTGTAAAATTTAAAATACTCTGATACAAAATAAATTTATGATATAAATTTTCCAAATAAAATAGTTTCATGATAAAACTCTTTATATATTATTGATGTGTGAAATTTGAGAGAACCAAAATAAAGAAAGAATACTCGAGATTGAGAACAAATAACGTAACTTTATTGTTGAATAATTTCTGTAGGAAGAGAGAAAAAAGTTCATCCCTAATACAATGACAACTCAGATATTTATTGGAGAAGAGTCCTAGATTTACAAGGAACTAGATGTGATATGGTAAGTCATACACAGATCTTTTCATATCAAAATAGATATATTCTTATCCATATATTTTGAAATAGATATGGTTAAATCCGCCTATTTAAGAAATTAGATATACTTGATTCTTAATTTCCATATCTGCATGTCATGACCGCCAAGTAACAAAGGCACGGAGTGGTCCGAGCGCTTGGTTAGACCAGTATAGAGTGGTCTGAGAGCTCCGTCGAATTGGTATGGTCCGATGTTTCAAGGGGTCTTTCTGCTGGCTCCGACGGAGTTTCTTGGATTGCGAGGTAACACCGGTCGAGCCAATGCTCATCTAGGGGAAGCCGTCCGAAATAGCAAAAATGTCCATCCTTGGTGGATTTTCAGACGTCATTGGCTTGGTTTGGGCCATTCGCATTGGGCCTCAAATTATCTTTATTGAGTTGCTTTTAAACCTAAGTGCGCTCAAAATGGGCATGGCCATTTTTGAGCGCAACATATATATTTACAGAGTAATTCAACAACTTTTGTTTGTCTTTGTAGCAGTCTCCTCTTCTCGATAGCTGATGCTTTGACGATACTATTTGAAGGATATCGATTAAGTTGAAGTTAAGATTGTAAATGAACCAAATTGTTCGTGAGTTACTAGGATTTTAATTCGATAAAAGCTCGTTTTAGTTCATTTATTAAGTGAACCAAACTTGATTATTATAGTATTTGACTCGTGAGCAAGCTTTTTAGGTAAATTAGGAAAAAATATAAAATAAATAAATTTATAAAAACAATATTTTCATGATTTAAAAGTAACAATGCTACTTTATTTGATTACACATCAAAACTCCCTTCTTTATCCCAATTATTCATTGCTTTATCTCTTGTTCATTATCCATAATTCTCTGCCAAATTTAAAAAATATTTGATTATCTATTATCTTTTTCTTTACAAATTCTATAAAAAAAAATTTTACTCCTTCCTGTCCTACTATATTAGTAATCTTTTCATTTTTTGTCTCTGTTAGTCTTATTTTCTAAAATAGAAAAAAAATTCATCACATTAATAAAATACTTCCTTCGTTCCGATTATATAGTCCGGGTTACTATTTTAGGGTGTTTCAATTATATAGTCCAATTTCTATATTTGGTATTATTTTTATATGGTCATTTACCATTTACATCCCTGAATAATCTTGGAAAATGAGTATATTAAATATAATATTATGAAAATGAGAGGTTAATTAATGCTTTAAATAAGGGTAATGTTGGAAGTTTGTTTAAATATTAAATAATTTTTGACAAACGTGCAAGACCAAACTGGATTATATAATCGGAACGGAGGGAGTATTAATTTTACTACACTCACAAACGTTATCTTATTCAGTCAAAATAAGACAAATTATAGGATACCGAAATTAATTTGGACCCGAGAATTCTCTTTGAACTTCTTCAATTATTGAGGAAGAAATAATCGAATTTGCAAAAAATAGTAGATGTCAAACGAAATTTCAATGATGAAAAAAATTTATTACGACACTGATGATTTGCGGCCGTGTTCAAATATAACTACAAAAGCCTCCATTCTCTCCGCCGGCAAAGACAATCCGACGACCAAGCC
>JAPKLW010004883.1:0-23880 GCA_026898455.1 Plectranthus barbatus
TCCAACAAAGAAGTTCGTAATACTTTTCTGATGTTTCACTACGAAGAGGAATTAAAATTGGGAATTAATCGATTCATTCATACATGTCATACTTGATAGGTAAATATCCCTGGAATCTGTGCTTCTTTTATTTGACTTCAAAAGCTTTTTAATTTCCTAATTAATTTTCATTAGCAAGTATTACAATTTTCAAATCAACCAAAACTTTTTAATTGCTTTTCCTAACCAGTATTTTAAGAACTTATGATTTAGTATTTAGGATTTTTCGTTGCTTCATTCCCCTGGATCGATAACCTTAGGGTTTATAAATTTATTTGCCACTATTTCTATAATACAGTGATCAAATTGGCGCCGTTGCCGGGGAGTGAACAGAATTAATCTTACTATTAAGTCTGTGATTGAAATATTGCTTTAGGCTGTAATTTTCGTATTTTCTGAAATTTCTCGCCTTTTCGTATTCCACGTCGATCGACACTATTCCTCGTCGATCGACAAAGTTGTTTTCGTTTCGTCGATCGACGCCATGTCTCGTCGATCGACGACGTGTTCTTTTTTTTTTCTGAATTTTCGTTTTTAATTTTAGTTCGTTTTGTTTTATTTTTCAGTTTTACTTCACTACCTCCTTTGCTGTACAGGTAGTGCATGAGTACAAGAGCTAGAGGAAAAGACCCGCTTTATTACTATCCGGACATTGAAGCCACTTGCAGAAAGATCCGAAGGAATAAGCGTGCTCAGGAAAGCTCAAGTAATCACACAATGGAAGATAACGTGCCACCGCCTCCACCAGTGCTAACGGCAGAGGAGCAGGTTGTGCTTCTCCAAGAAGTCCAAGCTATGAGGGCGCAAATCCAACAGTACAATCTGGAGAAAGACCTCGAGAGGAACAATCCGAATGGAAGGGATCTTCGCCATAACCCACTGTTTGAGGACAATCCCGACAATGAAGAGGAAGACAACCAGGATCCTCCAGAGGAATCTGAGGATGAAGAAGAAGAGGAAGCCATGCAGAACCGGTATAAACCTCGGTTCAGGGAGACAGACTTCAGGATTGGCATCAATGCCAACAATTTTGAGCTGAAGACCGGATTGGTGCAGATGGTGCAACAAAATCAATTCAGAGGAAGGGCTACTGAAGATCCCTATGCACATCTGGATAAGTTCCTGATGCTCTGCAACACTGTCAAGATCGGAGGAGTCAGCAAGAGTGCCATCCGAATGCGTCTGTTCGCATTCTCTCTGAGGGATAAGGCACAATCATGGTTCACCGCACTGGACAAAGGAAGCATAGGCACATGGACTGAATTGAGGAATGAGTTCCTAGAAAATTTCTTCCCTCCGAATGTCATCAGGCAGAGAAGGAAGGAAATCATCAGATTCGCTCAAAGACCTGATGAGAGCTTCAGTGAGACATGGGAGCGATTCAAAGAGCTACTGAGATCTTGCCCCGAACATGGCTTTCCGCCAGGAGAATAGGCAGAAGCATTCTACGAGGGACTCAATGAGAAGACCGTCAAGTTGGTGGACACCACACTGGGGGACACCATCATGACGAAAAGCGGAAAGAAAGCCATGGAGTTCTTCCAAAAGATGGCCAACAACACTCAACGGTGGTCCTAACCAGTATTTTAAGAACTTATGATTTAGTATTTAGGATTTTTCGTTGCTTCATTCCCCTGGATCGATAACCTTAGGGTTTATAAATTTATTTGCCACTATTTCTATAATTAATCTGTAGAAATTACAGTGATCACATTGTCGGAATAAGTAGTCTGTCTTGGCTACTTGACATGCTGGTACGCAGAGGTGGCGTATTGATGGACCGCAGTGAGATGTATTCGTCTGTCTGACATCAGCGAATACAAGATCTCGTTATATTGATTGAGTCCAAACCCTAACGAAGGTTTAGGGGTTTGCACGGGTTGACTGTTGCTTTGACTTGCCATGGTGGAGAGCCTAAGTAACGTGCTCGTATATCCGCATATTGGGTAACAGCAGTTCGTGTAGTACCGCCTGAGATTGGGTTTAGGTAACCATATCCGAGTAATAGGATGGGGACATTCCCTGAGGAGCTCAATAACATTCATCGTGTCAAAGTCCTGCAGGCTGATTAATTTCATGCACGAGTGATAAGGTTTGAGTGGTACTACTCAGGAATAATAAGATATTAATTGTAGTTAGAGCTTGTCAGAGGCTCCGATTAATTAATGGATGTCCGGTAACCTTAAATATGGGGATTCTCAATTAATGCAACCCGTTCTCATAACGTGGTAATAAAGGGGTAGGTCAGTATTAATTCTGTGGTGAAAAAGAATTAATATTAATTAATTAATTGTGTCCTGGGTTGTGGACATTGGAATTAATTAATTTATAGGCCCACTTTATTATTTGCATTAGGTCCCAAGTCTGGCCCATATATATATGCTGAATTGAGCCCAGGAGCCCAATAGGGTTTTATAACCCTAGGTCTATAAATAGACTTCTCACTCTCTGAAACCCTAGCCACTTCATAACACAATTTGAAAAACCCTAGATCTAGAGAGTGAGAAAGGGGGCGCCGATTTCAAGGGAGAGAGGAGGAGAATTTCGATTCTGGTCCTGCTCAAGCCACAGATCTACGGAGTCCTCACCAGTAGTAGATCTGAACAACATTGGGATACAGATCTGAAGATCTAATCTGGAGAACAACAAATTTCTTTTTCCCTTTTCTTTATTTCGATTTTATTTTAGAAATTAGATTTCTAATTTCTTATTCCGCAGCTAAAATCGGATTGCGTGGTTGAATTCAAGTTGGAAATTCAAACGCAAAAGATCGGTTCAGACTCGACGGATGTACGGTAATCTCTCAATCCAAAAATCTGAATATTAAATTCATAGGAGCATGCTAGGGTTTTGTGAATTTAGATTATGTGCAATATCCATAAATCGATTCGGTTCAGTTTGGTTTTGGTGATTCGGTTCACGTGAAAACCCTTCACAGACGACATGGACTCTTCAGCAGCGAGCCGTGCGGAGGCGGGAGGTAACCTGACTGTGATACCACTGTAATGTTTTGGTACCCCCGCGTCCTTTACACGAGCCCTAATTACTGCTGAGTCCCGAACCAACTCTAATTGAGTTGATTTTCCACCGGATGAAGAGCGCAGCCTTGGATTCACCTTGCTTCTTCTATCCAGCTGCTGCAGATCCTCTTCGAGCACGAACAGTCGTCGGAAAACAGCCGCGGTCGTGTGCCTGACCTCCAAAGCCTTAGCCGAAGGGACTTGATGGCTCAGTACTCACCTGAGCCCGTCCTCCTGCCCTACTACGAACCCTAGATGGAGAATGGGTTGCCAGCCCTAGGTTCAACCCTCCCAAACACTCAGAGACTCACAGCTTTGGTATAACACACAAGGAACACTCAATGACTCACTAGATTTCTCAAGAACTCACGCAGTGCTCACGAAAGAGAAGAGAGGGAGAGGCGCAGATCGTAGAATGAAATTAGGGTTGAGAGAGACTCACCTATCTGTTATATACATGGGCCGAAAGAGTCTAACGGGCTAACCGAATTCTGTTGGACTCTAACAGAAAAATAACAACCCAAACTCCAACCATTAAACCAGCTGGGCTCGGGAGAGGTTAATACTTAGGCCTACATATTCCAACAGTTTGTTTTATATATATTTTAAAATATTAAATATATTTCGCAATATATATAATTTTTTGAAATATTAAAAACAATTATGTTTTTGTATATTATAATTTTGAATACATAATTTATTTAATTTTTTTTTAAAGTATGAATATTAATTTAGTAAGAAATATATTTAAACGATAGGATAAATTCACAGTTTTTTCTGATAACGTTTGTATTGTTGATAAGGATAAACCAATTAAACAGACAAGTGTAGGCAGTTTTGAATAGAATAAAATTGATATATCTAAAGGAAGCATTTCGTATATATCTTCTTGTACGAATCAGCCAATTAATTAAATTTTGAATATATTTTAATTTATCAATATTTTTAGTTAAAATATTAAATTAACTCATCCATTATTAAAAATATTCAAATATTAATGTGTCCAAATTCCACAACTACAGTGTCGGCAATTAATTAAAAATATTGGATACAATAAAAATTAATTTCATTATTAATTTATATTATCATATTAATTCCCAAATATATTAATATGTAACCAGAGTGAGTATTTGAACATTTTTGTTATAACTAATATATATATATATATAGGGTAGTGATCAGGTGAGAATATGAGTTACTATGAGAAATAAGAATAGATCTCGGGCGTCCATTTCATCAAATCGACGAACATGATTCATTCTCAGCAAATTAAAAAAGACGGCATTTTTGCCCTAATATCCTGCAGTTAAGGCTAAAATTGTAAAAATACTCAAACACAAACAACAACCTGCATTTTAAGCCCGATTTACTTCATTTTTACATTACGAATTAAAAAAAATTAAAATTACACTACATTAACTGTCGTAAGTTCATTTTTGACTATCCTACGTGCATCTATAAGAATGCTATCATGCATTTTTTGTTACATTCTTATTGACTTTGACACAATTTCATGAATCACGATATGTCAACTTTTTACATTTTGCACACATTCTCATTGGTTTATCCAACATTCTAAGAGCTTTCTCATTCCTCGAATCAATTCGACTTCCACTGCCTTTGGTTTTCACAATAACTGGAGTCAACACTTCAATATTTTCAAGAAACGATCGACCATAAAAACCTCCAAACATCTTCTTCTTTAAAGCAGCAACACAAGCATAGTCCCTATAAAAATCAAAACCATCATCAACAGTTCTGACGTGATTGAGGCGAAATTCTTCCAATTCAAGATTTTCTCCTTGACAACTTGCGCTGCCCGGAACTGTTGGTTGGTGAGCCGAAATCGTCAACTATTTGAAACAATTCATCTTGTGAGGTCTCCTCAGTGACTATGAATGGTTCAGGGTTGACAGAGGTTCTGGTATCCCTGATTTGAGTCTTCTCTTTCTGCATGATCGTGAGATGAAATGAGTTAGAAGACTTGGAGTAGTGAGAAATGACTTGTAGAGAGTAGGGTGCTCAAGAGAGAATGTTGAAGACAACGACAAAAAGGGTTTACGAGAGTTTGGTGATCGAACATCTAATAGAACAATAGGCTGAGATTGAAACCCCTTTTTGCATTCAACGACTAAGATAGATGCTGATGTAGGTGGCAGTTCACATCGTCTGGCACGCTGTTCAGTGGTGAGTGGGAAAGTCGACATGGCTCCGAGTAATATACTGTTGAGGTTTCTGTATTTAATGCGATGTGCAGCCAAAAACTTCGTCGAATTCGAAAATTCGCGCCTTTGACTAAGGCAGTTTTCTCTATCCCATGTCTTCATATAACTGCTTAAGGTAGTTCAAAACTATTATTATTACGAAAAACTGAGCAACTGTATCATTTTAGTTGCCAGTTAGAAACTGTCTTTTCTTTCGATAGATAACACTCTGATCTTGATAGTTTCTTCGCGCAGTTTTCAGTCAGTTCTTGAACTTCGTTCTTGAGCTTTAATGTGATGTCTGAGAATCAGTATTATTGTGATTTTGATCCCTTTACTGACTCTGAGTTCATAGCCTTCTGATCTAATACTCATATCTTCATTCTGTATGGCTCCATGTGGTTGGTGGACATTGAATGCTGATTCATCTGACTCTGAACTGTGAGGAGTCGTATCCGGTATTTAAGTGATTTGCTACTTTTTCGATTGACGCACAAAATAGCCTATAAATGTCCCTTTTCGAGGTCGGGAATCCACACAATCCATCGTTTGTCAGAAATCCAAAATATATTTGATCTTCCAGAAGTATGTCTACCTCATCTTCTTCTTCCCCTTTTAATCTTTCAAGGAAAATAAGGAAGATTTCCATCCAGAGGAACAAGATTCTGGATGAGATGAGCCTTGGTGCACGGTACTGGAGAATTCCAGAGGTTTATGACTGAGTGGTGGACAACTTGAGAGCACATGATCTAGAGCGTTTTGTAACCATAACACCCAATTCCTTCCATGCAGATGTGCTCAAGTTGGTGACTAACCATGCCAAGGTCTCCGATGAGGCTATTTACTGCAACATCACTAGCGAGGAATTCCTCTGGTCATCTGATCATTTTGCAAATGTGTTCGAGCTTTCTCGAGGTGGGACGTCTGTTTTGCAGTATTGATGGGAAGAGACGGCACTGGAATGGTCAGCATGGAAGGATTGGAGAGTGTGGGACATTGATTTCCTTCCAACTGTGTCTAGTGGATTTCTCATGCCGCGTTACAGAGTATCCTACGATGTTATTAATCAGATGGTGGTCTGTAATTCTCCCGGAGAAACTGACTTCTCTCCGGCTGTCTGGAAGGCAATGTTGGCGTTTGAGGACCAAGCTTTGGTGGACTAGGCAGGGTTTATCTTTGATCGCCTGAGGAATGCCCTGATGAAACTGCCTGAAATCACTGTCCCCTATGGCATGCAACTGAGCTGGCTTCTTGAGAAACAGATTCCATACTTGAAGGAAGGTCCGTTGAATCTAGTTGGATCCAACTACTACCCCACTTAGGTGGATGTCCGCCCCTTGACTGCCTTCAAAAAAACTAAACTGATGTATTTTGCACTTTTTTCTTTTTGTATGTGTACTCAGCACCATCTTTTGTCATCAATGAATGGTTTACCCCGTATCTTTATCTTCTGACAGCTTGATGACATACGTCTGTTACCTTTGAACTGTCGAACACATGTCCAGTTTTGACTCGCACACGGCAGTTGTCAAGTATTCATTGTTGATGTTTTAGATTCCGAATATACATCGTGGAGCATTGTGTCTTCCTGGAACGTCATTCCATGAATAGACATTATCTCGATCGTCGTACGATTTTCCCATAAATACTTTTCCTTTAAGACGTTGATAAGCATCTAAACAATCATCTCCAAGATTTTTTAGGAATAATCTTCAGTTTACTCATCGAGCAGTATGACTTCAGTGGGTGATATCTCCATCGATCGTAACAAGATCCTCAACAAGACTGGATTGGAGGTCCAATATTGGACTAATCATCAGGTATGCAGCGCAGTGATGGAGAATCTGAGTGCAAATGGTCTTGAGAGGTTTGTGACCAGCCTTTCAAATTTCAAGAGGACATGCTGAAGATGTTCACCCTCAACAATTATATTTCAGAAGGAGATTCTTGCTAACATCAACGCCCATCAGATTCGTTGGTCTCTTGAGTACTTCTGCATCAATTTTGGGCTTCCTCGAGGAAATACACAAGTCATGGACTGCTTCAATTACCAAACGGCGCCCGAATGGTCTGCTTGGCAGAGATGGAGGGATGTTGATGTCGATTTCCATCCAACAGTGTCATCAAATTGGCTGATGCCCCAATATCGCCAGTCGTTCGACATCATAAATCACATGATTGTTGCCTATCCTTTATCGGACAAGGATTTTTCTCCTCCGGTTTGGAAGGCTATGATGGCCTTTTTTTAAGAGGAGGAGGTCGACTGGGCCTCCTATGTATTCAACCAGGTGCGGGAAGCACTCCAATTTCTCCCTAACATCCCAATTCCCTACGGGATGAAACTGAGTTGGCTTCTGGAGCAGGAGATTCCATCTCTTGTTCAAGGTTGGACCAACATCAAGGACTCGGACTTCTATCCTCCAAGGCGTTGTGTCACGCCCCAATTTTCATAAATAAAGGAGGAGTGAACCATGCATACTTTTCATAGAAATAAAAGGGAAATATTCATAGTCTTGAGAAATAAAAACGTAACTTTAAATAAAACATATTTTAACTCTAAATTGCGGAAGCTTAAAAGGAATATAAAACTTTTGCATTGAAAACTTTGACCATCTATTGACCACCATCATCGCGCATCACTCCTCATCGCCCAAGCCATTGCCTGAAAAATAGTTAATAGATTGGGGTGAGTTCTATGGACTCAGTGGGGGTACATATATCCACAATTATATACAATACATAAATAAAATGCATGCAATTAACCGTCGTGGTCCGTAGACCCATTCTGTTGCTATAGAGAGAGCCCGTAGGCTTAACTGTTGCTATAGATAGTCCGAAGACCAAACCCGAAGGCTAAACTGTTGTTGTAGATAGCCCGTAGGCTTAACTGTTGCTATAGATAGTCCGAAGACCAAGCCCGAAGGCTAAATTGTTGCTGTAGATAGCCCGAAGGCTAAACTGTTGCTATAGATAGTCCGAAGACCTAACTGTTGCCATAGAAACATGCATAAATTCAAGTAAAGCATATAAAAGGGATAATGTAGAGTCACCTCATGACAAACCCCACCTGGACGTTGAGTTGCTTGAATGAAACTGACAAATATTAAGCGATTATGTCTTGCGCACCTAGCAATATATTAAATTCATAAATTCATAATTATTTATAAATCATAAACTTTAGAATAAAATAAGTAATTCGTGCTTGAATAATTAATTAGAATATTTCCGTAAACTAACATATAAAATTAGTATTAATTTAGTTCAATGAACTAATCAATTAGCCTTGAATTAAAGCCCTATACGCAGGTTAGATAACCAATTAATAGAATATGTTAAGTTAAATAATAATAATAAAATATTAGACATGAAAAAAATGCTTGAAACACTTAAATATCCCCTTAAATAAATTTGCATCACCGTAGCCCAAATTTTATGAGTAATTAATTGAACTCTCAAAAGATATATTATCATTATGTTTTTATGGGTATAAGAAATCCTGCAACAAAATTGTTATCTATAAGGGCTAATAATAAATTTCATGCGTAGGATTTATCAACTAAGTACTGAAACAAGAAACACTCATTAAGGTATTCGTGAAATACCTTGCGACTTCTTCTTATCGATACTCAGACTTCTTCTTCCTATTTCCTTCGTTGTGTGAAAATATGATGGGTGGAGGGGTAAATTTATACTAATTAGTTAGGGTTTTCAAGATTTAAAAAAAAAAATTGAAAGATATGATATGATAAATTTTAATTGAATTTCAAAAGATATGGAATTATCTTCTCCATGGTTATATTTAAATTTTAAAATAATGTTTACATGTCTTGGGAAATATATCCTAATTGTAATTTTATTTTCATGCTTAGGAATTAATAATCTATGGTGCGACTTATAAGACATAATCACATAATATCATGTTTTAACATAAATTAAATAAATAAAAGAGAGTAACAAACTTAAATAATAATTTAAATTTAATTTAATTAATTTTATTATTATTATTATTATTATTATTAATTTCCGGATGCTACACGTTGTCTCCCTCGCTGATCGAAATTCATCCTTTCCTAGAGACTTCTTTTGTACATTTTTTGATTCTTTGTTGATGTAATGTACTCGCTCTTATTAATGAAATAGAAATGTTCTTTCATTCCAATCTTGAGTGAATTTCTAATAACTTCACTTTCTTAACTGGACACGTCACACAGTTTATTATGAATCAGCATTGTGAACTCGCAGTGTTTGAACTCTTTTCCTAGGAATTAATCGTGAGATCTGGGAGATTGTGATCGTATCTCCATGATTTGACTATGCACTGAGGCTACACTCTTAGCCTTCTGTCTTATTTGCCTTCATGTCTATTTAGGAGTGATGCGACGCAGTAGTTGGCATTTACTTCTGGCTCATCGATCGTCGCACAGGGATCTCCAATAAATACCTTTTTCACGAAGCAATGGATGTCACTTTATATCCATGTGTTTTTGCCTTTGTTCGTCCAATATTCCGTGAGGAATTCATTTTTTAATAGCTCGAGGACTTCCAAGCGAAGTGCCTGACACTCCTCCGTTTTGTGTTCGTGGTGTCATTGTGGAAGTCGCAGAATTTCTTTATATCGTGCAACTTCGGGTCCGACTTCATCTTCCCAGGCCATTCACTGCATTCCCTAGGTTTTTGAGGATGTTGTTGACCAGATAGTTCTGGTCGATGCTGAGGTTGTAGGGAACTGAAGCTACTTCACCGACCCTTGGCGTTCGGCTATAGGGGTAGTCCATCCTTGATCGTCGATCATTTCAGTAATCTCTTCGGTCCATATACCTCGAACTCGAGGATTCTGGCCTCAGTCGATCTCTCTTTTATGCTTCAGCGAGTTTGGCACCCTTTTGCTCGTTAATGCGAGCGATACGGTTTGGTTTGTCTTGTTCCTAGTTCATCTCAGCTTATGCTTGGGCGAGCACCTAATCCATGTCGTAACAAGGATAGCTGGTCAGGTCGCGGTAGAGCTTGGACGTCACGTCGAGCCCATTCTTGAATGCGTAGACCATGGTCTGAGGTGGGCAATGAGAGATTGATGCGAGCTCGCGGTTGAACTGACCCACGTATGATCTTAGCGACTCCCCTTTCCTGGTGCGCATACTGTTGAGGGCGCCAGGGTTTTTGGTGATGCGCCTACAGTTAGAGTATTGCTTCCTGAAAGCGTAATGTAATTCCGAGAAAGTTGAGATGGAATTCTTTGGCAGATTGACGAACCATTGGAGCACCGAGCCAGTGAGGCTGGTCCCGAAGCTCTTGCACATGCAGGCTTCGCGGCGGTTTGCAGGTACAGACGTGCTCAGCATCTTTTTCTTGTAGAGGGCAATGTGATCTTCGGGATCCGTCAATCCATCGTACAGCATGAATGACGGAGAAGAAAACTTTGATGGGATGTTTGTATTTGTGATATCGGGCATGAACGATAAGTCGGTGTAGCTATAGCGCAGAATCATTGTATCTGGGGATAGAGCACCCAAGATCCTAGTCAGTGGGGATTCAAACATAGCCATGCGAGCTTCGAGGTGTTTCTCAAACTCGCTCCTCGGGTCATGCGTCTTGTCTTTGTCACCAAGGAGTTATGGGGACGGCCTAGTTCTCGTCCCCCTCGGGAGGTTGTGCTCGATATCGATCCCTTGAGGAAGGTTGATGTCGACCACATCGTCCAGTTCGCTTGCAAGGTTTCTCTGCGGGTCGTTCTGTCGTTCGCCTGTTGATGGAGGTTCCTCGACGATCGAGCGACTTTTGAGGGTATTCACCTTCATGCGTAGGTGATGGTTTTCTTTTCGCAGTTCGTGGTTTGTCGCGTGGAGCTCCATGACTCGGGTATCCATTTCCTTCATTTAAAGCCAACTATCCTCCATTTCTTTGGCGAGGCGGGCCAATGTCGCGTTCAGTACATCCGGTGGCACAGATTGCAAGCTGGTGGCTTGCTGGGTCCTCCGAATTAATTCCTCCATGGGAATGAGTTCGATCGTTCCGTCGGGTCCGATTGGGGGATTGTCGGTCCTCTCATTATTACCTGCCATCAAATCAGAAAAAGAATTCCAAGAGCCCCACTGTGGGCGCCAAATGCTGAGGTTCGATTTATCGGATAAACGGAGCTCCTGGAATTCGTTTGGTGACAACAAGTAAAAGAAGGAAAGGTAATCGATAATCCACAAAATAAAGAGAAATTAAGATGTAATAATAGGAAAAATAAGTGAGAGAGCAAGAAGAAATTCGCGTTTAAAATGTAAATTCAGGGGCAATTCCGGCAACATTACAGCGTAAGTTTTTAGAGAGCAAAAAGATGCCAAAAAAAAATGGATTCTCACCCCCTATTTATAAATAGGATAGGGGAGAGAAAGCTAACCTAACCCTAGTTATGGGCGAGCTCGTGCTCGCCGTGATGTTCGGAGCGGCTCCGAATTTTTCGGGGTCAGTTAGGGTGTCCAACAGTCATGCGCTGCCAAGCTTTCTAGGATTTCATGTCCTCCTCAACACCAGCCCCTTATTGTGATCGATGTCGAGGAGATAGAGGGGTCGGTGTCGACCTCTTGATTTAGTCGACTCCGGGTCTTTTCTCACTCCAGGTGGGTCTGTGACTTTGGGCTGGCAGTTATTTGGGTCGTTGAACTTAGTGGGTTTAGGCCTCAGGGGTTTGGCCCCAACAATTAATAATTATTAAGGGTCAAAACTTCAATAATAATTAATAATTATTATAATAATTTTTTTGTTCGGTATAATGAGAAACGATAGCTAAAGAAATAGAAAAATTAAAACAAGTGTTTAATTTTTTTCAAATATGTCAAGAATTTTATTTAAATATTCATAAATATAATTATATATTTATTTAAAATTTTAAAATATAAATAAATATGATTTCATCATAAATATAACATAAAATTGATAGTTTGAATACTTATATGGAAAATATATGTATATAATTTATAATATAATTGAGAAAACTCAAAAGTTTATAATATATTTGAGAAAACCTGAATAGTTTTATAATATATTTGGTTGATGACGTATAATTTTACAAACGGTGGCGTGTCATCCTGTAAGACACGTCAACATTTCGTTGCCAGAAATTTGATCCCGTCATAATTTGGAATAAAATTGATAGTTTGTACTCCCTCCGTCTTATTTTATTACTCACTTACATTTTTGGTATGTCTCATTCGTTAGTCTCGTTTTCCAAAATGACGAACTTTTTCACTCACCGATAAATTATTAATTTCACTACACTCACAAACATTATTTATCGTGTCATTTTTATTTAGGACTATTAATATGAGACAGGGGGAGTAATATATTTTGATAATTTTGTAATATATTTAAAAAAAACTTAAATAAATTATAATATAATTGATATTTTTCTCTTAAATAAATAAATAGTAAACATTAAAATATCGGTTAAGTTGTAAAAATTTGAAAATTAAGATTAAATCAAAAAAGACCACTCTATTTACATATTCCAATTAAGAAATTATGCACAATCATTGAATTAGTAAATAGAAAATTCATTTCCTAAAACAAAATACTTTTTTTAAATGGGGATAGATAGATCGACGGCTACGCATGCAAGAAGGAAATAAGCAAATCCAATCCGAAGTTTAAAAGAGCAAAATCAAACTCATATATATTAGCGTCTCAATATTACAAAATTTGTAGTATGTACAAATTTTAACTATATTTTTAATTGGGGCCCCAAGTGCTCAAATACATAACTTTTCTGAGAGACTCCTCCGATTGCTTCAACTTCTCTCGATGCTGCTGCCTCTTTGCCGCCGGTGAAGGTCTGCTAGCTTGAGAGTAAGATCTGAGGTTATTCTTGGCGCGCTGCTGAAGATGTCGGAGACCGTAATTCCATCGGCAGAAGCCCTGATCTTTCAGCGCCTCCACGGCCCCGACGCTCGCTGCTACTAACCAAGCTTTGCATGTGGAACTCATTTTCGATTAGAATGATTAGGATTAGGATTTTGATCTAGAATTGGATCGAGGATGATAAGATTTTGATGTAGGCTTAGTTGTTTTGGTGGCGATGGATATTTATATAGCGAGTGATGTTGGGGGGGGGGGGGGGGGTGGGGGGTGGGGGTGGTTTGGGCGCAGATGGAAAAAAAGCCCCCTGTTTGGTAGCATTTATTTTAGATTGCTATGTGCGTGATTGGGGGAAATTCCCACACGTGTGGTAATTGTATATTTCATATTTTTAAGGAGTTGAGCAATATGATTATGAAATATTATATTCACGCTTGCAACTTTTGTTCGGATAAAGTTAGAACTATATGACATCATTCGAAAACAAAGCTAGAATTATCATAGTTATAAAATTCACTAGGTATTGATTGGGTATTCTAATAGGATTTAATACTTAAGTAGTCTAAATGGAACTAGTGATTTTTAGGGGTAATTAATTGGTAAATTAATTTATTATTATAAATATTAATAAATAAAAAAATAAAATTAAATAAATTATAGTTGTTTTTAAAAAAATATAAAATTATACTAGGTAGTATATAGCCCACTTAGTTGGCCGCCTAGCCAGCCTAATCAACTGTCTAGAAACCACCTAAGTGCCTAATAATTTTTAAAAAATGCAACCAATTTTATGGTTTTTGGTTTGGATAGGCTTGCCTAGCCCCATTTTATAACACTGGGAACTATACAACTTTAAACAACAGTTATGCATAAATATGACATTTTACAAATCAAGCACTTCTAATAAATTTGATAGTAGTAAAATTTAATTAAAACTGCAGGATTCGGTAAACACTTTTTTTTTAAAAAAAAAGGTTCTGAAAAATTTTATTGGTTTAATAATTTGAGTAATAGTTGGATGGGCCTTATAGTTTCAGTGCTTTAATAATCTAAATTTACAGAGCGACTTAGAAAGTTAAATATTAAGTCCCTTTTAATTAGGCAGCCAGTATTCATATGTGCTTTGTTGAAACCTCATTTTGGAATTTGGATAAAATCTCCCTTTGTTCACCATCTCCTCGATTACATGAAAACTGGATCTGCTCTCGTGTGATGGCTATTAGTCAATGAAGGAATCTGATACACTATGATTTTTAGTGATTATTTTTCTAGAAAAAATATATTATTATTATTTATAAATTAGCTGGGATCTGTTGGACGAGAATGGATTTATTGAGTGATAAAAATAGAGATAGTTTTGGAAAAGCAGTTCTTTGATTATCTTTCTTGATCATATTCTTATAGGATCAAAATTAATAAATATGTCTCAATAAATGTGTTCATAAAATCGTATATATAAGTATACAAGGATCATTAATTGGGACTCAAATACATAATTTTTTTCTCAGAGACTCCCCCGATTGCTGTTTTGTGATCATCGCCGCCGCAGACGGTGAAGATCAGTGGGGTTGAGCGGAAGATGTGTAGGCTCGCTGTTGAAGAATGTGGAGAGGGTAGTTCCATCTGCAGCCCCAACGTTGGCTGCTACTAACCAACCTTTGCTCCTCCAACTCATTTTTATTTCGATTTTAATTTAATTCGACTGAAGTGGGATTAAGAATTTGATGAGATTGATTTTGCTAATATCTGATAATGGTGGGATGTGGGAGTAGTAAACACGCACCCTACATGTCCCAATAGAAGCTCGAATGCATAATCTCTCAATCATAAGTAAAATACTTCTACCACTACACTCCAAACGAGAGAGGTAATAATTATATATACATATATATAAATAGCCACTTTTTTTATTAGAAAATCTTAAATAGCCATTGCTATGTACATATGCAAGAAATGACCAAATTTATATGAACTACCACAATTATCCCTACTATTAGCCTAATTTTTGTATGTTTTTTAATTTGGCCAATCATTTTGTAATAAATTATTATTATTCAAATTAGTACTAAAATATATTTACATAATGTGATTTTGATATTTTATCTAGTTTTGATTTTACATTTATCATTTAGTTTGTTATTAATAGATTTGCGATTAATTTTGTGATTAAATTTTCAATATATGATTGGAGATTTTAAAATTAAATTTCAAATGTTCTTAACGTAAATATTATTTGAGAATGTGTTTGCCATGTGTTCTGATAATTATTTTAAAACTAATTTTTTTTTTAAATTAATTGCTTCTTGCGACCACTTAATAATTTATTTAACTGTTAATTTTCTTATTCAATAAGCAATTTAAAATACTAATTAGTTTTATTTAATCAATATTTAAGCTATAATTTATATCCTAATGATAGTTTTATATTAATAAACTGAAAAAATCATTAATATAATTGCTTATTTAAATTATATAGCAAAGTTGCTATTTGCTAATACAAGTATATTGTTTTCTGACACATTTGAGATTTCGAAAATATTTATTTTTAAATTATTTTTTAATCATTAATCAGATTTGACAATAAATAAATATAATTATTTAGATTTGGATATTAAATTGCAAATCGCTAATTTATGATCACTTTGCTACTTAATTTCTGATTTAACAACATTTTGCAAAATTTGATGAAATTATTTGCTATTTCAAATTTATAAAATATAATACGAAAATCAGAAACAACAATTATTTTTTATTTTTTGCGATTACAACAATTATATTTCAAAAGTTACATACTTATATATGTATAACAAGTTTTGTCATAAATAAGTACTTTGGTTTAAATGACATCTTAGTAAATAAAATCAAACATAGAAGTGAGGGCAATTTTGGAAAATGACTATTTTTTTAATGAATATATGTTAGTGATTATTTAAGGTTTTCACTCATAATTATATATATATATATATATATATATATGTGGAAGGAAAGTAAGAGCGGTTTTGCCGTCAGACAGGAGGAAGTAAGTCCCCAGTTTTTTAAGCATTTATTAAGTTTGCTATGTGCGTATATTGTACCCCCGATCAGGTTTATTACTAAATTTATACTTCGTCCATCCCGATCAAATAATCACATTTTAATCAGACAAGATAACCAATTATATATGAGTGGAGTGAAATTAATATTTTATTAATTAAAATTAAAAAATTATTATTTTTAGAAAATTGACTAATATATCCAGATAAAATATATTTTTCATGTCTATTTCATTATTCTTGTCAATTTTTATTCCTACTTTTATTTATTTTTGTAGCATTAAGTTATTATACGATAACACTTAATTCTACAAAATAATAAGAGATCACTCAAAATTATAAAATAGTTAACTAAATGGTCAATTGTGAAAAAAAAAATGAACAATCAAAATACATAAAATGTAGGAAGAATTTATCGGAATCTAAATGAAACTAAATTGGTAAAAAAAAAATTGAAATTCATTATGAAAATAGACAAATAATGTAAATTATTTTAAATATAAATAGAATTTCTAAACAGAAAATAATTATAACTTAATATTTATTCTCGCATAGTGATACTCCACATGCCAGCTTACATTAAATTTGTAACTTCATTGCTGGTGTAAGTCATATACAATAGATGCTCCTTAACTTCTTCTCCATCCACAAGTGACATAATACAATAATTTACATGTTATACAGTGTATGGAATAAGTTTGAATAACATTATCTAACAAAACAAAATTTACCTTTTAACCAAAACTGTAAACCTCCTGCAATTGCATGACAAAATAATTTCAATAATACCAAGTCCCTTCCAAATATATAGAGCATGACTTGGGAATATAATAAAGAGAGAGAGCTTAATTTATCCCAAAAATTTACATAATATACATAGATAGCAAGGCATCTGTACAATATACACAAAATTAGTGTATCTCATACAAACTAGAGTCCTGTCAAAGTCAGCTGCTTCAGAAAGTGGTCCCCAAATCATGTGTAACTGCTGGGCACATTCCATGTCATATCCTATCCTAGCAATTCAACTAAGACTTGCAATGTTGAAATCGTCTGGCAGTCGAAAAGTCTTGGCTGCACCAAACTTCTTCCGTTCTTCCTCCTCAAACTCATCTGTGTCACTGTCACTTTTAGATTCATCATGCGCGGAGCTGTTTGGTGAATGAGGTGCGGTAATGCTTCTGGAAAGGCAGTGTTTGTTGCAAAGAACGCTAACTTGGCCGAAATGCGAAATTTCAATCATGACAGTGTCATCATCTTTGGGAAGGGGCTGTTTCCATGGCTCCCCATCAAGCCTCATGTACGCGTGATCAGCTGCACCCTTGTGAAACTCGAACCGGATTCTGTTTGCCTAATTGGACAGAGAAAAGAAATTGAACTCACAAATATTAGTTGCCACCTTATTCCAGATGTTCAAGGGATGATTATAAACTTTCGACAGCATGCATAGCTGAGTTGGGAAAGCGAATGAATTGAGATAAGAATTGTATGTACGTATCAAAGTATATAATCTTGAAGAAGATAAATTTGCAAAATGACCCATGGACTGCACGTATTGTATTCCGATCGAAGTCAATATCAATGTATTTAAGAAAAAATCTTATCTCAAGGAGATATGGAGTATCTTCAATCATAATGACAGACTCATGTTGAGATTTTTCACTTACTTGTGCAAGGCGAGACCCATGCCCATTTGGAGTAAACAATACAAGTCCATGCCATGCATCTCGAAAACCAACCACCTCGAAGAACCCATCATCCACATAGGGTGGGGTTAGGTCTCTCTGTGGACAACAGGAATCAGTACATGACATAGAAAGGCTATGGGGGCTTTGAGTTATATGACATATGACGGACGATACTGACCAAATGAGACTTCTTCTTACTAGGTCTTCCCCAAGGATCCAGACCCCCTGAGAAGCTAGGCAAGTTAAGGCAAACAATGGATCTGATGCTGCATACAGAATTGCAAACAGAAAGCCAGGTGAGAAGAAAATTCATATAATAAATGAGGGATTAAGTAATATAAATCCATAAAATTCACCTCCGTGGTATTTGAAGATCTATCCATTGACCCGGCTTTTTCATGACTTTAACCTTTGCCAACTGAGATATATTTCTGGAAATAACCAGGATCATTATCCTTACTATATAATTTTGAATAAGTGAGCGCTATCCAAGTTGAAACTATTCAGATAGAAAATTGGCGCACTAGACTTCACCAATGAAAGATGATCCAAGAATTAAGATGTGTGAAATTCCAAGAACAAGGAAAAACAAGATTTTGGTTATCCTATATAATTGTGAACATTGAGATGATAGCATCAAGAAAAGGAAATAAATGAATACAGTGAAAAACAATTGAAGCTTTAAGAATCCAGGGATGTGCATCGGCAATGGGGACTAAAATGAATGAGAAAAGTCACATTAGGAATGAAACAGATGGAAATGTAACCTTGAAGAAGGATGCATCAGGGATGCACAAAACCATCCTTGCGTACAGCTAAGCTTCGCATAGGTAGTCTGCATAAATATGTAATAGTCAATAATGAGATTGAAGAATGACATAACAATCTTTATAAATAAGGAGAAGACATATAGAATCCCAAATTATCCAATTGTGGCAAAGGTGCAAGCATAAAGAAATCATACTATGAATTTTGAGAATAACAAAAACATCATGATTAAAAGCAAAGTTTTTGATTTTCGTACGTAGAAACTGTAACATTATGCTAGGGTTCGTTATTATAGGACGTATGATGTAACAGTTCTACATATGTACTTGATTGATGGTTATTGTAGAGCCATTTCTCATAATGCATCTTTAAATTTTCTCCTTAGTTCTTTACTTTCAGTCATTAGAATCATGCCCTACCCTTTTCAATATCCTATACTTACAGTCCTATATGATTCACAAATCTTCATCGCTAGTTCAGGTAAACTGGTCTTTCTAACTCATGTTTCAAAATGAACCTGTGGGAGTTTCTTCAGCTTTTCGAACTTAGAGCCAAAAATTTAGAATATGATTGGAAATGCAATATTTCCACTCTGTCAAAAGCCCCATATTATCATCTTAAAAAGGAAAACAGTATCTCAGGAAAAGAATGAACTAGGTTGAGTATGGCATACTCTTTAATCTGAATTATAAGCATTCAAATTTGAAACTTCATATTTGATCACGCAGCAGATGCACACCTGATTAATGAATTGATTTTTAAATTTTTCTGGATTCTTCTTTCTCTCTGAGTGAAATGCATATGAAACTTGTGCATCCATACCTGCAGAGATAGTCTGGTATTAATCAAATAATTTTTTTTAAAACACACACATACATATATAGAGAAAGAGGGAGAGAGAGAGAGGAGGGGGATACAAGAACTTACCCATACTAAAATAATTCCAAAATCCCCCTCGGAATGTGTGGTATCCTTCCTGAAACATGAACATTGTGATTTGTTAAATTCAGAGAAAAGAGTATATCCCCTCAACTAATCAGTATCTTCATAAACGAAACACATGTGTGATAACAAAAACAAGATTAAGCAGTTTAGCACCTCATTGCTTTCATCTGTTGGGGAGACACGTTGGAAGGCATGCAATGAGTGAGGCAGATCAAGAGGTGCAAGAGGTTCATATGAACCTTCTTTAGGAGCCCTCATCCGCATTAGAATATGCCAGCTGATATGAAAAGGAGGGGGAAAAAAGTAGAGGAAAGTGAGTCTCTTGAATAGAAAAATTTAATGTTGACCGAATGTCAGAAAGAGTCTTAGACTGATATAAATTAATTCAAAATTTCAGATAAGGAGAGTTTAGTGCCAAAAGATGTACTTAAATGCCAGTGATATTATAGATATTAGGTTTCAAAAAAAGTTCATGGCTAACCTAAATGCAGCAGCAGCACAGTAACAACTAATCAAACATTTCTTTGGTTATAAGGCATTATGGTATACGGTACCATTCTACAAAGATTTCAGACAGTAACATGAGTGTTTTTTCAAGTGAAGACAGAAACACAATAAGTGTAACTGTTTTAATGTATCTTTAAGTATTTTGAAAAAAGTATAAGATTCTCATAACTACATAAGCACGGGAACCGCCTAATCTCATTGTAAATGTTTAATCACACATTAACCCTAAATTCAAACAAATTTTTAAGAAAATTTACTCAGTACACACTACGTTCTCATGCATAATTTACATGCTTTCAGCTTAACAGAGATCAATAATACATATAAACCAATATTAAGGAATTTTTATTATCTGAGTGGCTCAAGTGCAAGAGGTGCATGCATGTTCTGATTCAATTGTATTGTGAGAGACAGCACATTAAGACTCATGGAAAGGAACTTTGTACCATATATGTACACAAGAGAAATTAGATCTATCAACATAAATACTTAATATTACTTGCTTTGTCTTAAAAAGATAATCTGGACACTGAAAATGCATCTACCTGTCAATTTTCATCTCTTTCGCATTTTTTACTTTTTCCAAGAATGACTTCACAGATTGACTGTCTGTACCTGGATTCCTTTTCCCCTATAAAAGGAAGCAGATTTAGGACAATATCTCAATAACAGACTGAAAAGATTAAAAGAGCAGGATAATTGTGTAAATTGCAGTTCATGTAGAAACTTGTAGAGAGATGAAAATAAATTGCAACTTTAATATTGACAAATACAAAAGATCATGAAGGAGAGTCAGCCCAATATACAAGAAAATTTACTAACAAGTAAACAAAAATATGTGAATTTAAATTGATAATATTGAGATTGTATGTCAACCTACAACATCCATGGTCATTTTTGCAGCTAGAAGCTATTGGATGGAAAAAGGAATGGCAGGTTTCACCAAAAATATAAGGGAAAAGGTTAAAGCTACAGGCTTGCGAAAGATAATTGGAGCATATAAGGCTCATGCTAAATCTGAAATAATGAGGCTCTTGAACATTGCATGAAGTTCAGCGTTTACTAGAGAGAGAAAATTTTCAACTAAGGAATAATAGAGGCCAGCACAAGATCTACTCTTACCCAACCAAATGAGTAATGAATATTGTTTCCTGTCCCTAGAGGCAAAGTAGCAATTGGAGGTGGGTGTGCTAGTTTAAGATCAGAAATCACTCCGAAGAGCCAACCTGCTGTTCCATCACCACCAGCAACCTGGAGATAACAGATGAGTTTACCAGGAGTATGTTAGCATTGTCAGAAATATGATTCAGTCAACTAATGCACTATTGTACTTGCTACCACTCCACAGTAACTCGAATCAGAAAACATCTTATGTACACTTATCAGTACATTCAGTACACTGTTCAACTTACTATGATACGTAATTTTCTCTGAATCTCAGCTGATAACTTATCTCCATTTTGCTTATGCTTCTCCAAATTATAATAAAGCTGATGGAGCGTCTTATCAGGTGCCTTTTCCCCGAGATCAAACACCTGAGAAAACCAGCATGTTAAGCTAAAAGGTCCCCAAAGCACATGTATCAACACTCAAATTCTCTATTAAGTTTCTTTGAATAGAAACAAACCTGATTTTTGTTAAGAAGTCTACGGTATGTTATTAAAAGATTGCCTCCTAACTGTCCACCACTTTTTGAGTTGATGAATACAATCAGAGGACACCCAGGAACTTCAGATTGCTCTTCAATTTCTGATTCCGGAAGAAGTATGTAATCCGGAATGTAATACTCCTTCAAGATTTCTACTTCTGAATCACTTTCTTCACTGGAAGGCAGAAATAAAGACATAATAAGTAAGCCTCTAGTATAACTGATAATTCAAAAATCCCTTAAAACAAGATGATGGAACCAGAAAAAGGATCTCAAATTAACAAGTGCAGGGTAATATACACATGACAAAAAATCAACCACAATTACAAAAACAGGGTAATATACACATGATAAACGTGAGGGATAAGTATCAGACTTCACCACAAATTGACCGTTCCTTAGCTTCTATTCATTTCAACACAATCCTCACACTTAATCACGAAATACTACTACTCACTCTTTAACGACGATTCTCCGACACGATTGTCTCAACTTCTGAGCCATCATCTGCGATTCGACCATCAACCTGCGCGCCTAATTCGCTAAACCAGCCAAAACCCTGTTAACCGAAAACCACAATAAGCCGTATTCCCGATTCCTGAGACACATGCAAAGATATTTGAAACGAAAGCAAATCCCGCCGGCAAAAGCACGGAAGTCCAATAACCGAAAAAGCATAAATTATGCTTTACCTAACCAACAATCCAACTACCATACAAAAAGCAACAACTGAAAACAAACACTTTTTCCAAAGGATATTCAAATTCGTCAAGGTGTGCGGTCGTAAGGCACTAGCCCACAGTGTTCCTAGAGAGATAGTGAGAAAACGCGTCACGAGAAGAGAGACAAAATGGATTTGGTAAGTTACATATACATTTGCTTTCGAATCAGCTGCTCGTAGACGTAATAATAGAAAAGGCAAGAATCTGCGATCAGCAATGAGAATTATGGAGCGCGGCAAATGGGGCCCGTATACATTTTGATTATTGAATTCTCAACCGCTACGGTTAGGCCCGCGGCCCGACTTTTAGTGAAGCGTTACTTCAGTTTCTCAAATAGGGACCGCTGCTATGAATGCCAAAATCGGAAGCAAAATTCCGACTTTCGGGCCGAGTTTTTTATCTTTTTCCCCTGAAGAAAAAAAAACTGCTTAATTTAATGGGTTTGAATTCTCAATCCAACCGCGTGGTGGGTGATTTAATAAACCCATACTTAATATAATTACAGATTTACAATCATCTATATTTTATAATTTCTTACTTTTGAGATAGATTTTATTTCGTTTATAGAATATGATGTACCATAAATTAGTAAAATTCATAGAGAAAAATATTGGCTGGTGTTAATTCAACCATGAATGTTAAGTAAATGTAATAATATAATTGGAATGAGTGATAGAATATATAGTTGGGATTATATTAACCTTCTAACAATAAAAAAGTAGTATAATTACAGTGATATTTTCAATATATATCAAACAGTTTTTGGAAAGAATAACCGACCACCATATTTGCGTTATTTTCTTATCATCGGAAATACTAAAATCGCTTTCTATATTAGATTGATAATTTGCACAAGATATCCAAAATAATATTTTTAATTTGTACAAGTCGCATTCATAATATATGCATTGTAACGTGTTTAGTTAAATTTTATTTTAGAATGTAATAATTAATTATGTATTGTTGGACCTAAAAGAATGGCTGAGCTAGTCATAGCGATGAGCAAAAATCGAACTGAGCTGAAAAAATTGACCGAAACGTTAAAATTTGGTCGGTTTGATTCGGTTTTGAAAAATTCGGTTCGGTCCTCGGTTGAAGAAATGAAAAATCGATTAATTCGGTTTGATTGTCGGTTCTTTCTTTTAAAATCGAAAAAATCGACCGACCAACCGAATATATTATATTTAATAAATAATAAATTAAATTATATATAATATTATATTTGCTGAGGGTGAATTTATTCAGAATATGAAGCCCCGAGAACTAGAGAGAAATATAACTAGGAAATGACATAACGAGACTTGAAAATTGAATGAATGGATAACTACAAGTATAAAAAATCGAACTAAATTGACTATGAAAGATGTTCTTGATCTTAGAGCCTTAATAAAATGAGAATTCCTTCTAAGACCTCATCCCCGTCTTGACGTTTGAAGAGGTATTTATAAGGAATGGCTAGCTCTAGGGT
>JAPKLW010004884.1:0-23877 GCA_026898455.1 Plectranthus barbatus
AGCAGAGCGCAAGAAACGAATTAACACAGTTTCCGCTGCCAAGTTATCCCCTGATAATCCGGGACCAACAACAGTACATGCATCCACAAGAACTTGATCACTTCTAAGTCTCGGGTCCTTCCTAGGGCTTCGCCCTCCACCCACTTGGTGAAATAGTCTGTTACCATGAGTATATGGTCCTTCTGTCCCGTACCCTTGGGGAGGGGACCCACCAGGTTCATTCCCCATACCATGAATGGGCACGGGGTGATTGATGAGTGGAGGGGTTCTGCGCTCTTGTGATTAGATGTCTTGAAGCGCTGACAACTGTCGCATCGCTTGACATCGTCGGAAGCATCTCTTTTCAGAGTTGGCCAATAGAATCTATCCATAATTACTTTATGGGACAATGACCGAGCCCCTGCGTGATTGCCGCAATCACCTTCATGTATTTCAAATAACACTAGTTCAGTTTCTGGCGAGGCGATGCACCGAAGAAGGGGTCCCCCAAAGGACCGCCTATACAACTTGTCATGGATTAGGGTGAATTGGGTAGCCATTCTTTAGTTTCTGACTGCTTCAGTCTTGTCTTCGGGGGTGTGTCTCTCGGCCAGATGTTGGATTAGTGGGTCTCTCCAGTCATCCCCAGTTTGGCCAACGGGAGCGACCTGATCTTGAGTGATGACAGAAGGTGATGTCAGCCATACCTCGGGATTGGTTGCCCATTTCGGGAGGTTCTGGTGGTAGCTAGGCTAGCCAGGGCATCTCTCGGGTGTTTGACTCGCGAGGGATGTGGCGGAGGTCCCATTCGTCCATTTTACTTTTTAGCTCTTCGAGTGTGGAGCGATAGAGCTTTAGTCGTTCCTCTTTCATGGTGTAGGTGCCGCTCATTTGGTTGACGATCAACTGCGAGTCACTTTATGTGCGTACCCTATGGGCCCCGAGTTCGAGGGCTAACTGGATTCCCTGATTGAGCGCTTCGTATTTGGCTTCGTTGTTGGTTGCGGGGAAGTCGAGCTGGATGGCCCGTTCATAATTCTCTCCATGTGGATCTATTAGAACTACCTCGGAGCCGTTGCCGTGTATGTTACTAGCATCGTCAATTTTTAGCAACCATAGACCAGCGTCGATGTCGGCTTTCATCGTACTGGCAACCTCGCTTTCAGCCTTGAGCTGCAAGTTGCTGGAGAAGTCGGCGATGAAGACATCAAGAACTTGTGACTTAATAGCGGTTCGTGGTTCGTATTGGATGCCATGGACACCGACTTCTATGGCCCACTTGAGTAGCCTGCCTGATAGATCAGGTTTTGAGAGCACGGCCCGTATAGGGTTCGCGGTGATCACTTTGATGGGGTGCACCTCAAAATAGGGGCGCAACTTGCGGGCGACATTTACGAGTGCTAGTGCGAGCTTTTCTAGTGTGGTGTATCGAGTTTTGGCGTCCAACAGGGATTTGCTGGCATAGTGCATGGGGTGTTGTTTGTTGTCAGCTTCTCGTATTAGAATTGCTCCGACTGCATGATCGGAGACTGATAGGTAAAGTAGCAGGGTCTCGCCGTTGATGGGTTTAGAGAGTAGTAGTGGACTGGTGAGGTAAGCTTTGAGATCTTCTAGTGCTCCCGCGCATTCATTGGTCCATTCGAAACATTTTCCTTTCAGTAGCGTCTTGAAGAATGGGTGGGTCCGTTCTAAGTATCACGATATGAAGCGGCTGAGGGCGGCGAGGTGCCTGGTGAGCTTCTGTACCTCCTTTGGCATTTTAGGGTGCTCTATCCCCTGGATGGCCCTGATCTGCACGGGGTCTGCCTCTATTCCTCTGCACGTCATTATGTGCCCAAGGAACTTGCCGAAGGATACTCTGAATGAACACTTGATTGGGTTTAGTTTCATGTTGTACCGTTCCAATGTTTGAAAGGCATCCTCTAGGTGGGTCACATGGTCTTTCGAGTAGAGTGATTTGACAAGCATGTCGTCTATATAAACCTCCATCGTTTTGCCGATCCTTTCCTTGAATATGGAGTTCACCAGGCACTTGATACGTTGAGCCTGCGTTCTTCAGCCCGAAAGGAATTACTTTGTAGCAATAGATGCCTTGACTAGTAATGAAGGCGGTCTTTTCCTTATCGTCGGGGTGCATTTGCATTTGGTTATATCCGGAGAAGGCATCCATGAAACTGAGCAATTCGTGCCCCGCCGTTGCATTCACTATTGCATCTATATGGGGTTGGATAGGGATCCTTTGGACACGCTTTGTTGAGATCGGTGAAGTCGATGCATAACCTGTTCTTGTCGTTCTTCTTTACCACGACTACATTGGCGAGCCATGTAGGGTAGTCCACCTCCCGGACAGACCCAATCTCGAGGAGTTTTTGGATCTCATCGTTTATTGCTTGATTCTTTTCCGCAGAGAACTCCCGCCTCCTCTGCTGAACCGGCCTGTAGTTTGGATCAACCTGTAGGCGGTGTGTGGTAATGCAGGGGTCAATTCCCGTCATGTCTTGGTGAGACCATGCGAAGACGTGGGTTTTTCGGCGAAGAAAGTCCACGAGTTCATTTCGGACGTTTGGCGTAAGTTCTGCTCCAATAAACGTCTTACGAGTCGGATCGGTGTTGTCTATCGTGACTTCTTCTAGCTCTTTGGCTTCTGGCCGAGCCGTGGGGGTCGGTATTGAATCATGTTGTTATGCATAGATAGCTCTGAAGCTGGCATAATAGCACTCTCTCGAGACCTTTTGTTTGCCCCTAATCGTCTAAAACCCCAAGGGGTGGGGAACTTTAGAACCTGGTGGTATGACGATGGGATTGCTTTGAGCTCATGGATCCAAGGCCTTCCTAAGATGGCGTTGTGTGCAAATACGATGTCCACCCCCTGGAACTTTACGTCCAGGTTTAGTCCCCCGCAGTACATAGGCAACGTGATTTCCCACACGGTTCATTGCTGATCACCTTTAAAACTGTAGAGCGTCATGGTGATAGTTCTAACTTACTCATCGGGATCTGCATCTCTTTCAAGGTCTGGAGGAACATGATGCTTGCTGAGCTCCCGTTGTCTACGAGTAATCTCTTCACTTGACAGTTAGAGATTAACAGTGATATTACGAGTGCGTCATGGTGAGGGTGAATGAGGCCCGACATATCATCGGAAGTGAACTCAATTGTTTCGTAACTTTGTGCGGAATTAACGTGATGGATTTCTTGATTGAGGACCCGATGAGCCCTTTTGGCCGCGGAGCATGATTTGCCGCTAATTTCTGATCCACCGATAATTACATGGATTGTTCGCTCGGCCTGGGGGGTTTATTCTGAGGTTTTGCATTTTCTGCAGGAGTGGTCTTGAGGAAGCCGTTCTTTAGGAGTTCAAGAACTTCTAGGCGCAAAGCTTGACACTCATCGGTCTTGTGCCCATGGTCATTGTGGAAACCACAAAATTTCTTCGCATCTCGTGTCTTGGGGTCCGATTTCATCTTCCCTAGCCACTTCACAGCTCCACCGAGGCTTTTCAGCACATTGTTGACCAAGTAATTTTGATCGATGTAGAGGTTGTAGGGTACCTCACCGACTCGCAGTGTTCGACTATAAGAATGATCTCGTCTTAACCGACGATCGTTCAAGTATTCCTTTTGGTCGACGTACCTCAAACTTGATGGTGCGGTTCTTGGTCTATCCCCTCGGTGCAGATCGGGCCAGTTCATAGGCTTTCTGCTCATTTATGCGCGCGATGCGGTTCGGCTCATCTTCTTCCCAGTTAATTTTGGCCCAAGCTTGAGAGAGGACCGAGTCCATGTCATAGCAAGGATGACTGGTCAGGTCGCGATAGAGCTTTGAAATTACGTCCAAGCCATTTTTTAAGGCGAAGACGGCGGTTAGTGGCGGACAGTTTAGTATCGAGGCAAGCTCCTGATTAAAGCAACTGACGTATGATCTCAGTGATTCCCCCTTCTTGATGCGTATGCTGTTGAGCGCGGCGGGATGTTTGGCTACACACCTACAGTTCGATTATTGCTTCCTAAAGGCCATGTGGAGCTCCGAGAACGTGGTGAAGGAGCCCCTCGGCCATGTGGGCTGGTCCTATAAGACTGGATCCAAAGCTTTTGCACAAACATGCTTTGCGAAGATTGGCTGGGATGGATGTGGTCAGCATCTTTTGTTTTTATAGGGCTACTTGGTCATCAGGATCGGTCGTGCCATCGTACAGTAGGAATGAGGGAGGCACGAACCTTGCCGGGACGTCCGTATTGGTGATGTCGGGTGTGAATAGTGAATCAGCACAGCTATCGCGAGGTATCAGAACGTCCGGGGGTATTGCGCCTGGGATTCTGGTGAGCAACTTCTCGAAGCTTGCCATTTGAGCCTCGAGTCGCCTCTCGTATTCACTCATTGGCTCTAGCGTTCTATGCTGCTCGGTGTGGTGGCCCCCGAGGTGTCACGTACAGGGTTCTCTTTGTTGGGCGGGTCGACATTGACGACGTCGTCCAGCTCACGCGCGATGTTCCTACGGGTATTGGCGTGCCTGTCGCCCGTGGGAGGCTCTTTGATGATCGGCTGACTCCTTTGAGCTTGCTCTTTTTGTTGGCGGAGCTGATGGTTCTCTTTTCGCAGCGATCGATTTGTGGCGTGCAGATCCATAATTTGGGTGTCCATCTCCTTCACGAGTTTTTTATTTTCCTCAGATTCTTTGGCAAGGCTTATTAGCATGGCATTTAGCATATCTGGGGGAACGGCCTGGGTACCGCCGGTTTGTAGAGTTCTTTGGACCAACTCATCTATGGGGACGAGTTCATGAGTTTTGTCGGGCCCTACCGGGGGAGTCTTGGTTGGGTTTCCACTTTAGCCTCCGGTTTGGTTGCCAGATTGGTTGTTAGTCCTTTCATTGTTACCTGCCATTAAACCAGAAAAATAGTTCCAACAGCCCCACGGTGGGCGCCAAATGTTGAGGTTCGAATTTTTAGAAAAATAGGAGCTCTTGGAACTTTGTCAGATAATAGCAAGTAATAACAATGAAAAAAGGAATGAGTCGATAGAGAACAATAATTAAAGCGCTAATAATGAGATGATAAGCTCGAATATATTATCAAATTGGTAGAGAATTCGACAGCGTGACAACGTAGCTTTCATAATAGAAAAATCGATGAAAAAATGGATTCTCCACCCCTATTTATAGACAGGATAAGGGAGGAGCCCTGTGATCTAACCCTAGGCGTCAACGCCCTGCGGCTTGCCGCGATTCTCAGAACAGCTCCGGGTTTTTTGGGGTCGGTTAAGGTTCATAACGGTCGTGCACCGCCAGGCAACTAGGGTTTCTTTATATGAAGCGCCTCGGCACCGACCCTTTCGATAGTTCGATATCGAGAAAAGGAGCGCCTCGGTGTAGACCTCTTGATTTAGGCGCTTTTCATTCTTCAGTCGCTCCTAGTTGGCTTGCTGCTTGGGTCAAGTCATCACTTGGGCCGATGTACTTATCGGGCCTGGCCCCAACATACATGTAACTTTTTTTATAAAAAAATCAAATATATTTAGTGTAGACCCCACAAAACTACGATCGAGCCCCCACAATACTCAAGTTTTACATCTGCCTCTGTAAATGACACCAGGGTTTGCCATGCATTTATTTTTCAACAAAAAAGGAGGGTTGTTTAGAAGCTATCGCCCGCCATTGGTCACACAAATTTTATTTTTCGAAAAATCTCCATTACTTTGTCGTTTGTGCATGACCTTCTTATTTGAGCACCACTGTGTTTGTTAAAAATGTCTCATATACATACATGAGATTCTTATATACAAATAATGATAAAATATCAAACTCTCGTTAACTAACTTATCATCACAAACGCGAGTGATTATGTTAGGATTTTTGTTAGAGAAATCCTTCCTTACTTTTTGTGTTTTGGTGGGTCATAGATTGTAAGCTATCTTAGTCAGTTTTTCAGTTTCTAGAGTTCTAAATTGTAATCCTTGTATAGGATCGATCAATTTGTAATAAAACTTAGGCTGAAGACCGATAAAAGGAGAATGCTCGAGAACTGACTACAAGCACGCCTTAAAACTTGGTTTTCGCCAAGTATAGCCTTGACCAAAACTGAGTTAGAGCACTCAGTTTAAGGTTCATCCATACTGATAAGAAGTAGTCAGTATAAGGGCTACCCCGTACTGACTAGGAGAAGTCAGTAGGAGGGCTTTCCATACTAATCAGGAGAATTCAGTATGAGGGCATTTTCCATATTGACTGTGGACAGTAAGTATAAGGGTCTACCATACTGACCTTGGGAAGTCAGTATGAGGGCTAAGCTGTACTGACCTTGGAAAGTCAGTATAAGAGCCTCTACCTTTAAAACTTGAGCTATTCGAAAGATATTGAAGCTCAATCAGACTTAGGCATTTACATGCCCTAGTGGAAGTCAGTACGAGGTTATCCAAACTCGGATCCCTCGGGTTGAAAATTAGTCTGACATAAAGATAGTATATAGTACACTGATGCAACAGAGCAGAGCAGAAAGTAGACCTACATCATGGGCTACAATGGGACAATATAATTCATAAGACTAACGTTTGGATTTATGTGTGTAATGAGCAGAAATTCAAAATGCCGGAGGATCTCTCTATATAAAGGCCAACACTTCAACCTTAAATGGTTAATCAAGAAGTTTTAACAAACGCTACAAATTCACACGAGAAAGACCATCTCTTTGCTAAACTTTCTGAGTTTCTGTGTTCTCTAACACGAGACTTGAGTCTCCGACTCAAGTTATACTCCATGCTAAATTCTCCTAGCACGAGGCTGAAGCTCACAAGTTGAAGCTCTTCTTTGGTGAATATTTGTTTCTTCGATATATTCATACCAGTCAGTTTCCTAGTCTGGGATACTGATTCTCACGGACGTATGCCAACTACCTCAGTTCTGGAAAGAACAGTAAGCATCCGACCATTGGGAAGAAGGCTGCGAGGTGCCATCTTAACTTCAACCTGAAGACTAAGTCCGCAAAGAGTTCCTAGGCGAGTGCCACAGCTGACCGAAGGATGGAGGCACTGACGGGCTGTGTATAGATTCTAAGGAGGCTTGTACTTACTTCGTAAATTATCCAGACCTTGGGTTTGAAGAGTGGATGTAGGATATTGAGAACCAAACCACTATAAATCTTGTGTGTTTTTTACTGCTTTACTTTTACTCCTGCTCTGTTTTTCTGTTTCACAAACTGACTTTTGAAACCTTCAATATCTGTCCAAGTATTGCAGTGTATATGCTATGAAACTGACTTAACCAGAACAAACCTAAGCTTAAGTCTTCTACACACGAAACTGACAATACTCTGTTTATTCGAACCAGTGCAACTATTTTTATTACTTCCGCTGCATATTCAAACCTTCCGTTGCACAATTTTGCACTCTGATTTCGGGACCAACAAGTGGTATCACGCGCCAAGGTTCTTACAGACTAAGGTTGTGTCGAGTCACTTAGGACCAGATCTCTGTTTTTCTTTACTTGGTTTCTGTTTGTGTGTTTTTTAAGCTTAGGTACGCACATATAGCACAAATTTCAAAGCTTCCAAAGACGTGCCCGCCCAGCTCCAAGGACGTGTTCGCCCAGCTCCAAGCCCATGAATGGGACATACAAGTGGCAAACAGAAATGAAGCAATGTGAAGTGTGAGCACACATCCTGACGAAGATGCTATTTTTTCGCAAAACGGGAGTGAAAGAGAAGGCCTCAAAAGCCTTACCTAGCTGATAGATCTTCCGGACAGACATCTACCTTAAAATCAACACCATCACCTTCCTACCAGAAGAAGGAGGAAAAGAGCTCAATTGAAGAGCAGATGAGGAAGCTAACAAGACTTCTTGAGAAAGCCAAATCCAAGACGGAAGGTTCACAATCCAGTGAACTATAGTTCAGCGAAAGACCTTCTAAAGCATGCTTTGAGTGCAACTCTCCAGACCACCTCAAGTATGAGTGCTCACTGGTTTCCAAGGAGGAAATGGAGCGCTTGAAAAGAGTGTTCGAGAAGAAAGCCTCCAGAGCAGTTGCAAAGGCCATGCTTTCCCTAAGCTGAGGTGCCAGACAATGATGATGGCTACTACACATCAGACTATGAGGCCGTGGAGGAAGCTTTCCTGGTGCTGATGGCCAAACTGGCAGAATAGGAAGAAACTGAAGTAGAGTCTACTATCCCGATACACATCCCTAACTCAGTTTCTATTCCTATAACATGCATAGAAGACAACTTTGAATCTTATTGCTCAGATTCAGAGGATGTTACCCTTGAAGCATTAAATAGAGAATTTGCAAAATTTATGAGTTAAAAAATGTTTTGTCCGGAGAGAATGCTTTGCTGAAACTGAGAGTTTCAAAACTGATTGAGGAGATCCCAGGATCGAAGTCAGTAAGTGAAGAATTAGCCAAACTTAGAGAAGAGCATTCTACTTAACTTGAATCGTTTAAATCTCTTATTGGAGAATGAGAATCTCAAAAACTAAAAATTGCTAGTACTAGCAAAGTTTCAGAAGCTCTAAGTTTACAAAGATATGCTTTTGAAAAGTCATGTCTAGGCTTCTCAGAAAATATTTTGAGCAATCATGCATCTACTTCTGAAACTAGGAATATCTCAAACCATCACTTTAGGAAGAATTCTAGTTTAGAAGTTAAGATGTTAGGTAAAGGAGTAGTCAATATGGACAAAGACTCCTTAGTGGCTAATCAAGACAGAAAGGGACAGTCAGTTTCAAAACTGACTTCGATACCCAAGCTTATAAAAGTTTTGACTTATAAGTCAAACAAACCCGTGATAAGTTTTATGCTTGTCATGGTAGGATTTTGCAGGTTTGAGGCTAAATTCATTGGAAACCCGTGCTGAAAGCAATATATGTTCAAAGAAATAATCACTTCTTCTTCCACAAGTTAAATTTAAGCTAATGAAGCATGGAAATAGAAATACATTTAAATTAGCTTTTCAATGTAACTAGAATCGGGTCAATCGGGAGCAGAAGTTATGGCAAAAATCGTGAGACTGCGCAGAAGGGTCGAAATGAGTGAATTCTGGCAACTTGAAGCCTCTGTGTCGATCAACATGCAGGGTGACAGTCAACATACGGAGCGATTTTGGAAGGAAAGTGCAATTTTAAAAGTTTTTGGGCGAGAATTGATGGAAATAAAAAGATATACATCAACTTGGAAGCCTTGAAGACCCAAAAAGGAAGATTTATGTAAAATCGGATAGTAAGATTAAGATTTGCATCAAATCTAATCTTATTCCTTATAGCATTTTACCATGTAAAGCCTACACAAATTCAATAAATTCCCCTTTAGATTAGTTTATTCATTGGACTGGGTACCTATACCTATATCCCTATATCTTTTTCACCTTAATTTCTGTAGTGTTTTTAGTCTTTAGTTTTTACTTTAATAAATGTACTTTAGAATTCCTGTTTTTATTTTATTTATGAAATTCACTTTTCATATAAATATATCCTTTTATTTTATTATATCTAATTATTTTTCCTAGCAAATTGTAGGGTTTGTACAATTGTTTTGGATGCATGCATGATTGATTAATTCATTGCAGATAGTTTGTGATTCTTGTTTTCTTTAATTGAAGGACCAAGAGGTGAAGATTGATTTACATATCTAGCTATTGATAGAAGAACCGAGAGGTGAATATTGATAGTGGGGTTAGGAATGCATGATGCGATCTGTACTGTCGGACCAAGAAGTACTAGATTGTAGGGATTTAAATCTGTTAATCTTATGAGATTGATTAATAGGTGTTCTTGAGACTGAGAGGAGATAGTCACTTACAAGTAATCTAGTTATTATTTGCCAGACCAAGGAAATTTTAACACTTTTCTGATATCTCACGAGTTGCATGAATATGATTGATTATTTATTTCCATGTTATCCAGAATATAAGTTCAACCCTAGGATCTGTGTTATCCTTTGTTTGCTTTAAATCTTTATCTTTTTTTTTTCTTTCAAAAATCCTAAAATCTATTTTACAACTTGTACATGGGATAATATCGTTATTCTTTTCCTTATGGGTTTGTCAACTTATGGTTTTATCAAAACTTCCTAGACCGGGGCTGCCATAGCCCGGTATTTTACTTGAGCTGTAGAGAAAGAAATAATGGTCTTTTTCTTGGTTTTCCAAGAAACCAAACAATCACCAAGAAATATACAATAACCGCTACGAGACCGCCTAATTTCTTTGTAGGCTCCCAATTTGAGCCGTTGTGATCCTGGAGCAAAAGAGATGACTGGGAGGAATAAAAAAGACCACGAGATGAACACATAGCCAGATAGTGAAACACATGCATCACAGCTTCCCAATGAGACATCAAAGGTTGTGATTGTTGTGTTCTTACTTTGAGAGTAAGAACATCAAGTATATAACTTGAGCTGGAAGGCTACATGTCTCGTACCCTTGACGACACACAGTAAATTTTGATAAGCCTCAAATGTTGAAAGCTTGAGTTTGAAAGCACTACAAGAATGTTTGATGTTTCAGTTCACGTGATGTTAGTTCGGTGATGGTCACGTAACCTGTCTTCACTGGGCACTTCATCTATTTATAGACAAAGTGTGAGAGGTTTGAAATTGTAGCCATTTAGAGACAATCTGGATGCTGTCAAATCCAGAGTCTCTTTCTTCGCGAAGGACAGGTTGCTTTCCAAAAAGTCTGCACCCGCTCCTGCTTTTCTTGTTGGGATTGTATACTAAAAATATTTATTATTAAGTGTGTTCGCTTGATATACTGGTCTTCATAAATGTGTTACATCAACATGGTCACTATTTGATATAACAAACATACAATACAAATAATAATATCATATTATCTTGCCTATAGTGATGATCATATGGTGTGCAGGAGATCACAGAAGATCATATGAATTGTTTAACCTAGTGAGATATAAACAGAATCAAGGCTGAGATAGTTCCTGGATCTGTTATCGGTTTAGGCTGCAACACATCAGTTTACAGGTGAGCTTATCCTAGCTACTTGATGTGTCAGTACATATTTATATATTTATGGGATCAACAGTGAGATGCGCCATTCTCATTGACAAATGAATGAGTCAAATATAAACATACTGATCTTAAACCTAATGGAAGGTTAAGGGGCATACACAAGTTGACCACACTTTGACTTGCTATGGTGGCAAGTCCTTCGTGTACTCTTATATTTGCATCTTGGGTGTGGCGGTTTGTGTGTGGCCTGCTTAGGCTAGACATATAGGTAATCATATCCGTTTTTAGGATAGGGACTTTCCCTAGGAGCTCACAAGGTTCATTATGCTAAACCTTGCAGGTTGATATATTAATTTAGGCATAAGTGAAAAAGAGTGAGTGGAACTACTCAGGAAATAAAAGATTAATTAATTGTGGTTGATTGTCCTAAGCCCAATTAATTAATGAATGTCCGGAACCTTAAATATGTGGATCATTCAAGTTTAATGCAACCCATTCCATTTAACGTGGTAATAAAGGGGTGAGTCAACATTGATTTCCTTGGTGGAGGAAAACTATTGTTTTATAAATTAAATATGTTCTGGACTAGACTTGGAGATTTAATAAATAAGGAGGGCCCACTTTATTATTTGCATTTGATCCCTGGTCTAGTCCACAAACTGCTCAGATCGCATTAGTATTAGGGTTTGTAAACCCTAATACTATGTAAATACCTTCTCTCTATCAGATCAAATAACACAACACATAATTCTGTACTACAATATAGAATCAAGAGAATGAGAGAGAGAGAGAGGGTGGCGGCTAATCAATTTGGAGAGCTGATTGACACCTCCGAATATTGGTTCAACTCGGTAGCGCATCCTCACCATATTTTCGAGGTGCAAGGGAACAAATCTGAAGATCAGATCTGTTGGAATACAACAACATTGATTGGATCCCACGCCTTGAGTCCATCGCCATCTTCATTCATATCTAGAGATTAGAAGCTAGAGTTCAATTTGCAATTAAATATTAAGAGTATGCTTAGGGTTTGTCTGATTTATTTAATCTAATTTGTTTTTGATACCCTAAGAACGATCCAAATGGCTGAAATAATAAAAGACAATTCACATTGTCTATTGTAGACTCTGTTCCTACATTTGTATCAGAGTCAGGTTCAAATTTTTAGGCTCTATCTAAAATATATAAGATTGAATAAATATGTATGTTTATATTTATTGTGGATGGATTTAAATTTTCGTGGATTTTATGTTCTCGTGGCCATTTCGTTTTTTGATTTGTTTTTCACCACGAGAAAATCATTGGTCAGATTTGATAGGAAAATCATGCAATAGATTTTAGATCAATTCATTTTGTATTTCTATTCGAATCTATAATCTAGAGAAAAATGAAGAACGAAGAATGAAGAACAAACACAACAGCACCACCCAACACACAATACCAGCGGCGGGTGGCGGCGGTGCGGTGAAATCCTAATTCCATCATGTAGTTGTGTTGTGCCCACTTTCACGACTGTTGCACGCATTTCCAATGAGAAGAGCAGGTGGACGTGTGTTTTAGACGCACAATGGTTGTCCTATTAGAGGCTCAATTGGTCGGCGAAGGCAACACCAGCAACGACGTCTAGGTTTCCACCGCAGGGTTGCCTCTGCGCAACCTCTGCGAATTTTCTTCTCGCATGCAGGCTAGCTGTGTTTCCTTCCTGAGGGTGGCAATCAACCGAAAATGACCGCAGATAGGTTTTACGCAGTTGCTGTTGCTTCTCACTTTTTTCCAGCCGACAATCATTGACTTCTACGTGTGGCGGTGATGGCATGCACAACGACGATGAGCGACGCTTGCGGTAGTGGGTGTGTGTAGCAGCACGGCAGGGGCTGCGATCTGTAGCAGCATGCACAATTGCATGTGTGCCTGCTGCCTACGCGTGTTTCCAATCATCAGTCGGTGACTTTTGCGGTGGCACAGGTGACCGGCCAGCAACAACTGCATCTGCTTGGCGGCGGCGATAGCTACTGTGATGACTACTAGGGTTTCCAAACCCTATGGTTTGGCTACCTGGGTCGTAGCTCGGGCCTGACAACCTAGAAGTGGCCTACAGTCTTGAAAATTAGGGTTTGGTTGCCTTTTCGGCGTGAAACCCTAATTTGTAGCCCAATTGCTGGTTTTTTCCAGTCCGACGGAGGCCTAGTTTAAGGATCTGTATCAGAATTAAATAATGTGATAGTTAGCTTTAATTTATTTCCCAAGTAATCACATCCGAGGGGCCTTGAGAATTTATTTGTTTATTTATTTATTCTCATATTGATGTGATTTATTATGTGCGTACTAGTAAATAATAGGGTAGCATGCTTACTGCTTTATTTATTTACTGTTAAAGCATGTTGTATTTTATGTATTGAGCATGCTTTATGAGATTTATTTTATGTTTTAAATTGCGTCTATAAATTCCGGGATCATATTAATTTATGATGGAATTTTAGACGTGACATAATTTATGAGACATAAAATATTATGTGCGCATGAAACCTTTAGAATTAAAATACTATGCTGAATTTCGGTATTTTTTTCAAACTAAAATCATTAGACCTTTACAAATTCGACCTCTTATTAGAAGTAAGGTATTTTGAAGCGTAAGTGTATACTCGGGTAGCTTGCGTTAGAAGTAACTTACCAGTTCTAATGCGATGAGGTTTCCAAATAAGACATTTATTTTAACATGATAAGTGGGAGCCTCTAAGCAAACATCTACTCGGGTAGCTTACATTGAGACAACTCTCACAAGTCTCTAAGATGAATCTAAATGGGATAACAAAAGTTGTAAAGGGTGTGCGGAATGGGTCTAGTACGTATGCCAAATCACCTTTAATCATCCGGAGGTAGGATTGTGATGTCCGTGCTCTAGATAGGCTAACATAGTCTTAGTATCTCCAATATTAATTTCTTTTGCCGGTGGATACCTGGCATAGTCGGAAATTAAAGGGCCTATTTTGGTTTGGTTGAGTGTTTGCTGTAAATGTCTACTCGGGTAGCTTGTGATATATTAGCTTTAGCAATTGGAGGAAACAAATTGCATTATTTTATTTAAAGGTTCTATGCATATTTGTTTCAACACGAGTTGCCATTAATGAATTTCTTGCCAAGGATCGTTCTTAGGATACCAGGAACAAATTTCGATTAAATAAACCATGCGATCCTATGTATGCTCCTACAATATTAATTGTAGAGAATGGATTAGAGAATACCTGATTTCTCCGTTTGATCTACAGGTCTAGATCGGAGCCAATAACGATGAAATAGATCTGGATCTGAATCTGAACACCGGCGATGAACAGTTGTTCCTACAAATCTGATCTTCTGATCTGTTCCCTTGCTCCTTGGAAATCTGGTGAGGATTATCTACCAAGTTGAATCCGAGATCGGGAGGAATCGATCAGTTCCTCCCTTCCGGATCGCCGCCGCCGTCTCTCTCAATGTACTGAAAAATCTAACTTGATCTGATAGAGAGAAGGCATATATATAGTGCTAGGGTTTTGAGAAACCCTAACCCTAATGGGCTTGAGCAGTTCATGGGCCAGACCAGGGACCAGATGCAAATAATAAAGTGGGCCCTCTTTATTAATTAATCCTTCCTTGTACAACCCAGAACATAATTAATTAATAAAACATTGTTTTAACCTTCACCACGGTAACAATGCTGACTCGCCCCTTTATTACCACATTATTAAGAACGGGTTGCACCAAACTAACATGATCCACATATTTAAGGTTTTAGACATTCATTAATTAATTTGGCTTATGACAATCAGCCATAATTAATTAATATCTTATTTCCTGAGTAATACCACTCACTCCTTTTCACTTATGCCTGAATTAAATAATTCAACCTGCAGGGTTTAATATAATGAACCTTGTGAGCTCCTCAGGGAATGTCACCATCCTGAAACGGATATGCTTACCTAAACGTCCAAACTAAGCATGCCACACACAAATTGCCAACACCCAAAATACAAGTATTAGAGTACATGTAAGACTCGCCACTCTAGTAAATCAAAGTGTGGTCAATCTGTTTGTGCCCCTTATCCCTCAATTAGGTTTAAGATCATAGGAAGTATCTTAGGGATCTGGCTCATTCATATGTCAATGAGAATGGCACATCCCACTGTTGATCCCATCAATACATAACCATGTACCGACACATCAAGTAGCTATGATAAGCCCACTTATGAACCGATGTGCCGCAGCTTAGACCGACAGCCTATCCAGGGATTGTCTCAGCTGTGATACTGTTTATATCTCGCTAGGTCAAACGATTCATATGATCCTCTGTGATCTCCTACACACCATATGATCATCCCTATAGGCGAGATAATAGGATATTATGGTTCGTTGTATGTTTGTTTAATTAGATAGCGAGCATTGTTGCAGCAACATATATGAAGACCAGTGTACAAAACACTTAATCATATATTCATTCAGTATATAATCCCAACAATCTCCCACTTATACTTAAAGCATAATATCATCGCTTTGTCAAAGTATTAAGTGTGTCTATACTGTCAATCACTCCCACTGCATTCACGTTACCTCTTGTCACAATTTCTCGTATGATGTGATACTACACATCCTATGTGTTTCACCACCTTGTGAGTCTTGGGTTCCCTTGAGTTTGTCATTGCACCAACATGATCACAAATCCATGTGATTTTATTAGACAAACTCAGAACACACACCTCTAGAGGATAACATCGAAGTTATACTACTTCTTGTGAAGCTAATGAAGCTGTCAAATGCTCAGCCTTCATACCGGAATCCGTAACACACTTCTGTGTTAGACTCCTATAACTCCTCCTCCAAGGCCAACACATAGTTAAAGTCGATTTCCTTTCCTTATGATCCTCCTGGATATCTGATGCCATTCAACTCACAAGGCTCATTCACTAACCAATGTGCCTATCCAGAGTTGAACTGATATCTGTTTAACATGCTTATAGCAGTACATATATCTAACTTCGTTCATTTAGAATATAGAAAGACAACAATCTTTCTTGCTGTGAACGACACACCACAGAATCAATTTAAGCGACTTGAGATACATGAACATCCTTTTCTTGTGATAACACAGGACCTTAATTCAAAAGATGTTCCAAAATCTCATAAGTCCTACTTCTGAAACTGTTCGGATAACCATTTCTTTATGCCTGACAATATCTCCACTCCGTTTTCGAAAGTGAAAATACCATCTACATAATGTGCAAGGAAAACCACGCTTCCGCTGACACATAACTGGTACATGAAACTCTCATTCTCGATAGACAATATCGAAATGTCTGTTTCATGATTTTGAAGCTCCCTTAAGTTCATACTTGAACTACATTGGCTTCAAGACATGATTCTTTGCACATAACTTTATCTGGTTGTTGCATACAGATGTCGTCACCTTTTATCAAGGTACCCGTTTATAAAATACGGATGACGTCATCTATCTTCCAGATATTTAGATTCATATGTGCTGTTATGGATAAAAGAATTCGAATGGGTTTAACAGTTGCAACCAGTGAGAAAGTCCTGTTGTGAAACATACCTTACTCACTAACCTAGATATTCAAATATACTAGGTTACCATTCGAGCATTTCTTTCTTTGTATATCAATCAGTTACTTATAGCTGGTAAGCTATTTGACAATCACTGATCCCGATACACGACCATAACATTTACTGATTCATTTCTGAATCCATGACTTGACGTCATTAAGCCGCATCGTTTGTCTTAACAGCTTCGTTGCGCTTTAAGGGATGAGTACGATGTTGTTCATTAAGCTAGGAACAAGTCCAGAGACTGTTTCCACGAACCAGTACCATTAAGCCTGTTAAGGCAACCTCCCACTACAACGATGCTCCTTTTACGTTGTCAGTTAATGGTGCATAAATTTGTGGTTTACCACCTTACACAGGTGACCGTGCAATTGGTACCATTCCTTCCAAGGTATGCTCAATATGCCACGGGGTATTTCCTGATGGATTTGAATTGTCTTCTCTAAAACGTTAGAGAACAATCTCACATTCGGATTCATGGTTGAATCCTATACAACTTGCTTGTACTTAGGATGCACAAAGCAACCATCTTTTTTGTTTACCTGGAATAGCCCACAAAGCAGTACTAGCTTAAACCTCTCTTCCAACCAATTAGTTTCCTATATCAGCTTGACAGCCGAAATACCCATCATTGTCATTTTGACAGAGTCAAGGTCTGCTAGGGTAATTGGAACTGATTTATAAGACATTAGATTAAGCGAACATACAACTATTTTTGGCGCTCTTCCCATAACGAAAATTTGGCAAAGCTGGCATAACTTATAAACTTTTAAAGAATCTTATTTCGTTTTACCTACACTATCCCAATCGAGGAATAATAGGTGTAGTTAACTGGGATGCAATCCCTTTGCTCTGCCAGATACTGTGAAAAATCCATCACTTAAGATACACCATTATGAATGAAACATAATGTTTTTACGGTCTTGTTTAACTTATTCTCTACCTTAGTCTTGAACGCTCTTGATTAAAGCAAGAGACTAAGACTTGTAGTGAACTAGATAAACATATCCAAATCTTAAATGATTACAGTATCAATGCCTGTTAAGGTAACTGCAGAAGTAGACTCAAACCAGCAAACCAGAGCAAACACGAAATGACCTATAGAGATACAATCGCCTATTAAAAGGCCTGGTTACCATCTTATACCTCTAAGTAGTTGTCATAAGTACCATTCTTAGGAATACCTGGATTGGATCCATAATTCCATGAATTACTTAAAACTACTTAGACTGATGTAACCTATCTCTATAGAGATTCTTTAACTTATACCTTAGAACACTGATAGTTTATGTAATCAAGTAATGAAGAGACAATCATCCATAATAGAAAACACTGTTATTCATTACGATAGAAAAACTCTATCTGAATAACTGATAATCCATAACAATAGATGAAAATTATTTATCAAAACAAAACAAATATCTCTTCAAAAGATCTTGAATTAAAAAAGAGTTTTAACATAAACTTAAAGAAAATAACTCCAACAGCTTGAGAACGATCTCTAGCATCTTCCTTGGAGTTGGTATTCCCGTCATCCTCAAGCATCATCAGCTTGATTCCCTGCATAGTGCAGCCAAAACATGATTAGTACTCACAGTAACCACTACTCACAAGGAGTAGAAAACTGATACTCCCTCCGTCCCAAACCAATAGGTACTTTTCATTTCGGTACATGAATTTCGGAGCTATTGTTTGGTAGCTAATTGTGGTTGGTAATAAAATTGGCAATCGTAATTAAATTCTGTAAGACTTAAACAAGTTAATAACGATTGCCAATTTTATTAACGACCACAATTAGCTACTAAACACTATCTCCGAAACTCATGTGCCGAAATGAAAAGTACCTATTGGTTTGGGACGGAGGGAGTACTAAACATGTAAATGATGACGTACCTTGTCCATTGGTGTTAACACCTGGACAATTTTCTTTTCAGTGTCCTATCTTGCCACAGCGATAAAACTTGTCCTTTCCTTTAACTTTCCCAGCCTTTTTCTTTGGAGCATATACTCCATTGTTCCCACCAGCAGTTTTCTTGTTCTTGTTCCTAGCCGTTCTCTTAGTATTTGCTCGTTTAGGAGCAGCAGACCGGCTACCAAAAGAAACCAAAACTGCTTTCTCGGGTTCCATCAGGGACTGTGCTACCATCAAGTCACTGAGTAACTCATTAAGAGTATACTCCTTCTTGTTCATCACAGCATTCAACCTGAAGTTTTCAAAAGACTTGGGAAGAGAGTTTAGTATGATATCGACTTGGGCTTCCGTGTCAATACCACCACCATGCAATGTTAGTTCATCCATGAGGTGAGTTATGGCAACCACGTGCTCTCTCACTGAACTGCCTTCAGACATTTTCTTACTCACAATCTCCTTCATGAGATTGAATCTGACAGTTCTGTCCGTTTCCCCATAAGTCGCTGCTAGATTATCCACAATCTCACAGGCCTTATCATAATGCTGATGCTGCAGCTGCAGTACCTTACTCATAGTGGTCATCATGTAGCATTTCACTACATTATTAGACTTGATCCACTTATTGTAAGACTGCTGCCGCTCGGCAAGAGCATCAGCAGCTGGGACTGGCGGACAAGGATCAGTAAGGACAAACTTGTGTTCTTCTGCAACTAGGATATAATCCAAATTACATTTCCATTCAAGGAAATTCGGACCATTGAGAGGATTTTGAGCGAGGATATTAATGACATTATTCATAGACATATCTGAAAACAAATAAGCGAATTAAAGTAAGCACATACTACGAACAATTGAAATAAATATGCATAGAACCTTTAGATAAAACATTGCAATTTGCTTCCTCCAATTGCCCAAGCTAATTTACCGCAATCTACTTGAGTAGACGTTTACGGCAAACGCTCAACCAAACCAAAATGATCCTTTAATTTCTAGACATGCCAGGTATCTTAAGCAAAAGAAATTAATATTGGAGATCTTAAGACCATGTTCACCTATCCGGAGTAGGGACATCATTCATGAGTTATACTCCAGGCAACATCTAAGCCAAATAACCACAAGCTTAACTCCGGACGTTTAGAGCGATTTAGCATACGTACTGGACCCATGCCGCATGCCCCTCACATCCTTTGTTATCTCATTTAGTTTAATCTTAGAGACCAGTGAAAGTTGTCTCAATGTAAGCTACTTGAGTAGACGTTTGCTCAGAGGCTCCCACTTCTCATCTTAAACTAAATGTTTTATTTAGAAACCTCATCGCACCAGACCTAGTGAGAAACCTTTAACGCAAGCTACTTGAGTAGACGTTTACGCTTCAAGATGTCTCACTTCCAGAGAGAGGTCGTATTTGTGGAGGTCTAATGATCTTGGTTAGAGAAGAACCAAAATCCAGCTTAGTATTTTTAATTCTAAAGGTTTCATGCGCACAAATTATTTTATGTTCACATAAATTATGTCACTCCCAAAATTCAATCATAAATTAATATGATCCCGGAATTTATAGACACAATTTAAAACATAAAATAAATCACATAAGACATGCTCAAAAAATAAATTGCAACATGCTTATAACTGTAAATAATTAAAGCAAATAATCATGCTTTCCTATTATTTACTAGTGCGAACATAATAAATCACACCAGTACGAGAAATAATTAAATAAACAAATAAAATTTCTCGTGGCCCCTCAGATGCGATTACAACTGAAAAATAATTTAATCTAACTATTACAAGATTTAATTGTAATACATATCTTCAAACTGGGCCTCCGTTTGAGTTGAAATCTGAACCGGGCTGAAAAAATAGCAATTGGGCTGCAAATTAGGGTTTCTGGCCCAACATGAGCAACCAAACCCTAGGTTTGGAAACCCTAGCCGCCACCCTCCTTGCAGCTGCCGCCAGCCGCCTTTCCGGCGCCGCCTGCGGCCGGATCTCGCCCAGCCACCGTCCGATGCCGTCCCAGCCCGCCGACGAGTCTAAAAAGGTCGCAGAACAACAGCAAGACGCAGCAGAGCTGCGCTGCTTCACCATCGCCATGCGCAGTTGCGCGCGGCCCCCTGCTGCTCTGCCTTCCCACCGCCGTGCACGGCGCTGCTTCTGCGCGCAGCCACCAGCAACGCGGATGCCGGTCGCGCCCGTTACCTGCCATCTCCGGCACGACGTGAGGAGGTGCACACGAAGCCGTGTACGCGCCCACGCAGCGGGAGAACCCGCACGCCGCTGCCAGCCCTATACCGCCCCTCACCATTGCTGCTTCTGCGCGTCGCTGGGAGGACCATCCTCCACACATTTGCCGTTAGACAACTCAGCAGCCGTGCGTGGAAGAAGAGCGCGGCCGAGCCGCATGACTGAAACCCTAGGTTTCAGCTTGCCGCCACCACTCACCGCCACTCGCCACCACACGCCGCCCTGTTCATCACCGGCGGCGGTTGAGATGTGGTAGGTGAAGGGCTGAACCCTAATGGGTGTTCTTCCATGTTCTTCTTCGTTCTTCGTTCTTCAATTCTTTCGGATCTCAATTTTACAGATTTAAAAAATAGAAAATACAAAAATAGATCTAAATCTATTACATGATTTTCCCTATTAAATCTAACCATGGATTTTCTCGTGGTAAAAACAGATAAAAAAAAACGAGAAGGCCACAAAAACAAAAACATCCACAACAATTCAAATCCATCCATGAACATACATATTTATTTAATTTCAATCTATCCAAGATAGAGCCTAAGAACATGAACCTGGTTCTGATACCAATTGTAGGGTTTGAGTCTACGATGGACAACACGAGTTGCCATTAATGAATTTCTTGCCAAGGATCGTTCTTTGGATACCAGGAACTGTTGGGAAAATTATCTAAGTTTCCCTTCCCCAGTTGATAGCTTAGATCTTTGATTTGGTGTTTAAGTGTTTTGGTGGATCAAATCCTAAGTCCAACCAGCGTCAGTTTGTCTCTAGAATAGCTCTAGTCTCAAATGTAAAGTCCTGTTTAGGTCTTTTGAGTTGTAAGTCGTAGCTGATCAAGACATGCTGACACTGTTCATCAGCATGAGAATCTCTTACCTGGTGAAGGATTTCACCAGCAGACGACTGACAGACCCATGCTGACACTGTTCATCAGCATGGAGTCAAGAGCTAATGACTGGCTACTGTTCACCAGTTGGAAGGATTTCACCAGCAGGAGGCTGACAAATCCTACCAGCAGAATACGTGTTCTGGCTGACACTATTCACCAGCGGTGAAGCCACCAGTCATGGGAGATTCCAAGAGTTAACATCCAGACAAATTGGTAGACTAAGATTGTGCAAGCGCTAAGTCACCAGCAGAGACTGCCAGCACAAGATCACCAGTATGTTCTACCAGTCGGAGGTTACCAGCAGAATTGAAGATTCGCTCTCCCAGAGTCTTAGAGACAAAAAGAAGATTCGTCTGAGGAATATACTGACAAAGTATGACTTTAAGGGAGGATACCTTAAAGTCTATCAGTTCAAGACACCAGTTGCGATTCCTCGTACTGACGAAATAATGCCGTTCTGACACAAAGAGGTCTGTGTCAGAAAAAGCAGACACAGGTATGGCGTTTTCCTGAAATTCCTACCTGTCGCCGTCTGAAGTACATCCGAGGACAGAGACCCATTCCGGATGTGTCCAAACGGCTAGAATTTTAAATGAGATCCTGCGTCTATAAATAGGTTGGAATCACCAACATTTAAGACGCTAGCATCCTCAACATTCAATACTCTCCAACTACCGAAAGAACGAACATTCATTGCAAGCAAGCAAGCATCTTTCGAGGCTTTCTTTAAAGCTTTTCCGTGTGTTGATATCTTTCAAACACGAGACTTCAAGCTTCCTGCTTGTAAGTTTAGACCTCACTTGGTGTTCTTTCTCTTTCTGAGGAAGAACATAGCAGCTCTAGAGCCAGCCAGCTCTTGAGTTATTACGGGCAGTTTGCCGTAGAAGATTTACGTTCTTGGGAGAACTCAACACCCAACTAGTCAGAGGAGGAGGTTGAAGTGACGTGCTCGCACTCCATCCATCTGACGAGAGTTGAAGAAGGACAAGGACCGGGAGCGGTTGATCCAGTGGACTGGTAGACGGGGCATTTACCAGCTGGAGATAGATCGTAGGAACTTTGTACCGGATTACTCTTATAGTGAATTTCCAGTGAGTCGACTGGAGAGTGGACGTAGATCAGTTGATCGAACCACTATAAAAATCCTTTGCCTTTATCTGCTTTCAGTATTTAAATTTGTATTTGAAACCCAGCACTCAAGTGCTGGTGTATATCTGAAAACTGATAACTGTGCAAACTAGGCTTAAAATATTCTAAGTGCTGAGCTATCAGCTGACCAGCCAGTCAGCCAGTCAGCTAAGCAACCAGCAGGACAGAGTGCAAGTTAGACTTATAAGTTCAATATTTCCGCTGCGTAACGTTATACACTCTGATAAACCGGGACCAACAAGTGGTATCAGAGCGGACGGTTCTTACAGACCGTTCGTTTCTGTGTCGCTTAGGACCGAGATCCATTTTCCTTGCACCTTGTTTGTCTGTCTGATTGTCTAGCTCAGGTCATCATGATGAACGTTCCGAAGCTGATGACTTACAATCCGGAGAAACATGAGGTCTGGCGCAAGCGGTCGCTGATCCAGCTGAAGAGTGTCCATCCAGAGATGAAGGATGTGCTGGAAAAAGGGCCGATAGAGATTACCAAGACACAACATGCGTTGGGTGATCGGCCAGCCGCAGAGGTTCCAAAGCCTCAGGACGAGTGGAACGCTGAAGATAGGAGAAGGAATCAGCTGGATTCCGTTGCTCTTGACATGATCCTATCTTGTCTCCCTGAACCATTGATGGAGGAAGCCCTCCAGTTTGAAAATGCCAAAGAAGTTTGGGACTTTATTAATGGTCTTTGTCAAGAAACTGACCAAATGAAACGCAATAAATTGCAGGTGGCAGTTGACAAGTATGAATCCTTCCAGATGCTAACTGGAGAAACCATCAAGGAGATGGAGGCGAGATTCAACGCCATTGTCAGCGAGCTAAAGGCATTGGGCAGGACATGCACGAATGAAGATCTTAATACCAAGATCTTGTCCAAGATGCCTAAGGAGGATTGGTTTGTGAAAACCACCGCACTCAAGGAGAAAGATTTATCTAAAATGACTCCTAAAGAAGTTTTTGCTCAGTTGCAGGCACACGAATGGGACATTCAGATGGTGAATAAGAACGAGGCCATCAGGAATGTTGGATCCCCCAGCGTTAAAGCTCAGGACGAGGCGTACTTCGTCAAAAAGGACTTCAATTGGAAGCACAAGAAGCCCTTCCATGCTGAGAGACCCGCTGCACAGCACAACCAGCCGAAGGAGATCCAGTCCGCATCAGGA
>JAPKLW010004885.1:0-10548 GCA_026898455.1 Plectranthus barbatus
TCCGAAAGGCCATCATAAGGCGGTCAAAGATGAAAGCTGCCCTGTCTACTTCAGTCTGGTCCTCAAATACCATCATTGCTTTCCACACTAGCGGCGAAAAGTCTATATCCAGAAGGATGTTACAGACCACCATCTGGTTAATAATGTAAAAAATCACTCTATAGCACGACTTGAGGAACTCGCTAGTCACAGTTGGATGGAACCCGATCTTCGCTACTCTCCACCATTGCCACGCCGACCACTCAGGCACCGTGTCATCCTTGAGATAATCCATGGCACGTAAGTCGTTGCGTCTAAGCCCAAATTCGATAGCGAGCTAGTCAGCAGACAAAAAAAAATCCTCCCCATTAAGATTGAAGTAGATCTCTCTCTCTCTCTCTCTCTGTGACAGTGGAATTGTAGGCAAGCACCTTCAATAAATCCTTGTGGAAGGAATGGGGCTCCTTGATTATAAAGGATTCAAGCCCGTTGGCCTGTAGTTTTTCCATCACCTCATCTAAGATGATAAGAGTTCTCCAGTTTTATCGATGGAACCCACATAAATCAAGAATTTTTTTTCCTTTGGATGGAGATCCTCGCAAATTCTTTCACAACATTAGGTGGAGAATTTATTTCCTTCAAAGATAATGCATGGAGCAAAGAAGAAAATGTTGATATGAGGTGACATATATTGCTTCGTCAAAAAGGTATTTATAGGATATTTCTGTGTGGCGATCGAAAAGTTGGCAAATCATTTTAATGAAGGATGCGACTCCTCGCAGCTTAGAGCCAAAAGCCAATGAGTTAGAATTAAATGCCATCTACTGCGTTGCACCACTTCTGAATGGACATGAAGGAAAAGAAGACAGAAGGCTAAGGGTGTAGACTTAGTTATTAGTCAAACCGTGGATGTACGATTACGATCTCCCAGATCTCACATTAATTCCTAAGGAAGGTGTTCAGAAACTGAGAGTTCACAAAACTGCGCCATGTCAAACTATATGACGTTTAAATTTTAGAAAGTTGCGTTATCAGGAACTGTGAATCAAGATTGTAAAGAAGGAATAATTCGATTTCATTTAAAGGAGAGTTAATTAAATCATAACAAAAAAAATGGTTCCTAGTAGAGGTTGAAATTCAATCAGCAAGAGGGACGACACCTCGTAGGATAGAAGTCGGAGTCCTCGATGTTGGTCCAGCCTTGGACAAGGGACGAAATATCCTACTCTAGAAGCCAGCTCAGTCGCATCCCGTAAGGAACTGGGATGTCAGGCAGATGCTCTAAGGCATCCCGCACCTGGTTGAATACAAAGGTAGCCCAGTCGACCTCCTCATCTTCAACAAAGGCCATCATTGCCTTCCAGACTGGCGGAGAGAAGTCCCTATCCATCAAAGGGTTGCCAACGATCATATGATTGATGATGTCAAAAGTCAGGCGATATCGAGGCATCAGCCAATTAGATGAGACCGTCGAGTGAAAATCGACATCAGTACCCCTTCATTTGTGCCAAGCAGACCATCCAGACACCGTTTTAATGCTTGAAGCAGTCCATGACTGGTGTACCACTGCAAGGGAGTCCAAAGTAGATGAAAAAGGACTCAGGAGACCAGCAAATCTGTCGGCCGTTGATGTTGCCGAAGATTTTGTTTTCCTTCGAAACTTAGCTGGTGTGGGCTAACACCTTCAGAGTATCCTCTTGGAATTTGAAAGGCCTTCGGCTCACAAACTTTTCAAGACCATTTGCTCTCAAACTCCCCATCACCGCACTGAACAACCGAGGGTTAGTTCAAAGATGGACCTCCAACCCAAACTTATGAAAGATCTTGTTTTGATCGATGGAGATATCATCCGTAGAAGATATATTATTTAATGAGTAAATTTGAGTTAATTCTCAAAGATCTGGGAGATGATACTTTGTGTGCTTATCAATGTCTTGAAGAATGAGTATTTATGGACGAAATCGTGCGACGTTGGAGATGATGTTTATTCACTTAAATGCAAGAAACGACGTTCCATGAAGACACAACGCTCCATGATTTAGATTTAGAATCTGAAGTGTCAACATTGAGTGCTTGACAACTGTCGTGTGTGAGTCAAAATTGGACATGTGTTCAACAGTTCAAAGGTAACAGGCGCATGTCATCGAGTTGTCAGAAGATAGAAGTACAAAAATTCAGTTTGCGCAAAAGATCTTAAAGAAAATGGAGAACTATTTATTGATAGTGGAAGAGGGTACAAAGTACATTTACAAAAAAAAAAATCAGTCCAATTTTTTTTGGAAGCAGAAGGCAGAGGCTGTTGGCAGTCATAGGCGGTTGGACGAGACCAACTTCATCTCAGAGGATAGAAGTCGGATGCAACCAGATTGGGGATGCTGTAGTCCCTAAAGAATGGGATCCGCTTCTCAAGGAGCCAGTTGAGCAGCATGTCGTATGGGATAGGGACTTCAAGCACGTTCTGCATGGCCCGTTTCAGACGGTCGAAGACAAATGCTGCCCAGTCCACCTCAGCCTGATCTTCAAACGCCATCATCGCCTTCCACACAGGTGGTGAAAAGTTAGTCTCCATGATCGGATTGCTAACCACCATCTGGTTGATGATGTCAAAGGACAACAAGTATTGTGGCTTGAGGCATCCACTTGGCACAGTTGGATCGAAACTGATGTTCGTCACTCTCCATTCAGGCCAAACTGACCACTCCGGTGCCGTCTCCTCCATCCTATACTCCATGACCGATTTTCCTTTGTGGGGCATCTTGAACTCTTCTGCAAGGTCCGCTGTCAAATGGAACTCCACTCCGTTGAGGTTGAAAAAGATCTCCGTGTCGGAAACTGTGGCGTTATAGGCAACCACCTTGAGCAAGTCCCTGTGGAAGAAGCAAGGCTCGATGGTCACAAACCGTTCCAACCAGCTAACCCACAGATTCTCCATCACCTCATTAATAACAGCTGGAGTATTCGAATACCACGCATAAAACATCTGCTTATCAAGGGTCTTATTTCTCTGAATTGTGATCCTCGCTATATACTCCGAGATAGTCCATGGAGCAGTCATTTTTTTAGAATTTAGGGAATCGAAGAAGCAAGGGCTTAAATGAGATGATATCTAATACCTCATTGAAAGGGCTTTTATAGATAGATTTGTGTGTGAATCAAAAGAGTGACAAGTCTTTTCAATGCGGGAAAAGACTCTTTGTGATTCATAGTCAGAAATATTAAGTCGACATTCATTGCACAACCACTACATCAGGTCATCCAAAGTGACATACAACCCATGGGTATAAAGGCTAGGGCTCAGAGTCCATAAATGATCAAGCCGAAGATGTACGGTTTTCCAGACATCACATTAATTCCTAAGGAGGAAATTCAGAAGTTGACTGGTTATGAAACTGCTTGAAGAAACTGCAAAGGAACTCAATTTCTAACTAAAAGACAGATGACAGTTCCTAACTGGAAGCTGTCCAGTTCTTCGACAAGGGACAGTTGCGAATTGACCCGAATAGTGAGCTACAGAAGTAAGGCATGAAAACTGCATGATCAAAGGCGCGAAGTTTTGATTTTTCAAGAGTCACCGACTGAAAGCCACATTAAATGCAGGCCAAAGTCATGGCAAATTATGAGAAGCTATGTACTTACGCCTATGCGCTCCTCGCTCGCCACGAGAGAATAGGCACAGAAGGTATCAACGTCAGTCTTCGATAGAATCGTCGATCGCGTAAAGAAATTCTCATCTCAATTGTGGATATCGATGGATCAAAACCCTCTTGAACCCTACTGATCATCCTCCTCCTAATTTGATTTCTGCATATATCTCTCATACTCAAGATTTCACAACTCTTTGAACTCCTAGACACCCACGTTGCTTCAATCGACAATAAGTAAAAAGAAGACTCAATCAGGCGAAGGCACCAGCACAATTGGGAATCACAACAGAGGCGCTATCAACATCCCTCACGCTGCATTACTACGTCTTTCCAATGATATTGTGGATTCCTTTGACCTCACCAACAAGAAAATTCGAGCGGGACAAGTAGTAAAGGAGAAGATTCTAAACTTAAGGGATATTGAGTACTTAACCTCTGACAAGGAACTTTACAAAAAGCTGGAGAAGGAGAAATTGCTAAAATTTCTCGAGGCGCATCCACGCCGTTTTAAATCCTAACGCGTTGCAAGGTTCTATGAAAATGCGATCGTTGACAAGCACAGTAGATTCTTCAAGACGAAGGTAAAAAAGGTTCCAATTCTTGTAAATGCCGATCTTGTTGCTGAATTTCTCCATCTACCCAATATGGGTGTCAATATTGCCAGTTATTTATACGATGATAAAGAGGTAGTGATGAAGAGTCACTGGAAAGAATGGAAGAAGGCAGATCCCAAGAAAGGATTTAAAGCTACCATGAAGGTTTCCGACCTAAAACCCTTCTACAAAACCCTAAGTGAGATAGCACTTCGCATACTCTACTGTGGAGTTGGATCATTCTCTGAACTAAGCCAGCCAAAGTATTCTGTGATGATGGTTCTGGGTGATGGCCCAGAAGGAAATTGGGCGGAATATATTTTTTGGCGACTTCTGGAAAAGAAGATGAAGAGGCCCTGGCTCAAGCAATCCTACTCTCTTGTGCTATAACTCTTACAGAAACTACCGAGAAAGCTATTGAGCTCGTTCATAAAAGACAATTGAAATTGCTTCCCAAACAATAGTTTCAACGGTTATTCCAAATCAAATCTGCTGAAGAGTATTCTGTCAAGAAAGCTTAGAAAATTCGCGAAGAAGAGGAAGAGATCCATCGGTTCGAACGCAAAGCTGAGCAACGAAGACTTGAGTCAGAATAAAAGAAACAAGCAGAAGAGGAAGCTGCTGAGCTGAAAAGAAAGCAAGAAGAAGAAGCAGCAGCTGAAATGAGAAGGGAAGAAGAATAAGCAGCTGCTGCTGAAAGCAAAAGAAGAGAAGAGACCACTGCCAACAAAGTAAAAAATGATGAGGCGGCAGCAGCAGCAGCAGCAGCAAAGCAAAAAGAGGAAGAGCAAGCAACCAGCAAAGCTTATCTTCAACTAGAGCTATTTACTGCTACAACTCAGAGCCAAACCGACGGAGACTCTAAAGCACTCGTCGCGTCTGAAAGACCATTGTCTCCCAACCCCTTCTTAATGGCTGCATCTCACTAACCCCTGATATTATGAGACAGGAGATGAATCAGCAGATCCTTACAATTTTTTATTTTGTCAAAAAGGGGGAGGAGAGGAGAGATGAAAAAGTGAAGGTGCAGTTGCAGTTGATGGAGAGGCAAAATGAGCATATCAAATTGAAAATGGAGCGAATGCAGCAAGCCAAAGATTAGGAGATTAAAGTTATGATGGACATAGCTAAGAGCTTTGCCACGCAATCTGGAACCTCGTCTTTTGCTGCTACTTCAAAGCGAAAAGACGCAGACTCTTCATATGAAGACAAGGACAAGGACAAGGACAAATCTCAGGTGTAGCGGGCTTGTTCTGAACTGTTTTCTATCTTCTTTTACTGCAGTTTTTAACTTTTCATGTACCTGTAACGATCACATATAATGAAAGGTCGAAAATTGTGGGTTTGAAGACAACTGCTCATTGTCTCTTTCCTTTATATCGAGCTGAATTCACATATTCCAGTGTGATCAGCATTTTTATCGCTCTAAAATTATTAATGTTAATCGAGAAATATCTCTCCCATTTAGGGAGAAGATCAGTTAGAGTAGGTTGAGTATAGAAGAAGTACAGTTCTGAGTAGTGATTTGATTTTCAAACTTTGTAAACTCAGAGCAACTGCATCTTCTTCCCGACTTAGAAGGTATGGTTTGGACAACATGAAAAATGGGGATATTGTTAGGTATGGATAATTGTTAGGTATGAATGTAGAAATCCCTTCTTTAAATTGATGTTTTGATGTGTCAAAACTATATACTAAAGTCTAGGCCTTAGAGTTATTACCTCAAATAATCCTTGTATAGGACGATCGAGTTGTAATAGTCTAGGAGAAGAAAACTGTCAAAAACTGTGGAATAGTATTTGAAGTGGAAGCAGTCCATACAAGAAAACTGTCAAGGATAATGGACGAGAAAACTGTGTAGAGTAACGGAGGCAAAAAACTGTGCAGAAAGTTTTTCAACTGTCAAGGATCGTATAGCAAAGAAAACTGTGGACAAAGTTTTCATGAAGAAAAAGTCGAGAGGCGATCACAGTTTCAGACCAGGACAGTTTCACGTCAAAGCAACACGTGAAAAGCAAGATGTCGATCAGTCATAAACGAACATTAAAGAGTCAATGATAAGATACGAAGATACACTCAGTTATGACTGGAGTACAACAATGTTCGGCGTCTGACCCAAAAAGTACAAACTACTCTTGCAAAAAGCATGACAGTGATTCAGAAAAGGCAGAGGAGCAGGTTTACTTTACAGAGAAGGATGGACACTGATTGGACGTCCTTCGAAATGTCTCTACTGGCTATTTTCAAATCTCCAACTATAAATAATAGGAGGATCAGAGACAAACATATCCAATCGAGCATTTAAAAACCTTAACGTCACTCTGCCGAATTTAAAGCTCAAAGCATTAAAAGCTCTCTTGCAAGAAGGCATTAACTCCGTGGTTCATTTATTTAATATGAGGCATTATCGCTTAAGAAATCTTCAGAGATTCACTGTGTGACCTTGTGTACACGAGGATTAAGTCTTTCGACTTAATCTACTCTCTTGGTGTTCTTACTTTTCAAGTAAGAACACAGCAGCCTGACTCTCTAAGGAGAAGAAGGTTCTCACGGGCAACTGCCAACCAGCGTACGTTGTGGGAGGAACTCAACCATCAACCCACCGGAGAAGGAGAAGGGAGGTTTGTCCTCAATCTATTTCTGACGATTGCCAGTTTTGAGGAGACTTATAGGAGCTACCTGGCTTCAAGAAACTGAAGAAGGAGTGAAGAACAACAGCCTAGGCGAGTGATCCATTCTGCTGTGGACGGTGGTCTCTACAGCATTTGGCTATAGATTGTGAGGATTGTATCATCATTACTTAGTGAATTTCCTGATTAATTTCTGAAGAGTGGACGTAGGACTTAAGGCTCCGAACCACTATAAATATCCTGCACGATTTACGTTTTATTTACTTTACGCCCCATACAGTTTTCAATTGTATTTTGAAACCTTCAACACTTGTCTGAAAGTGTTGAAGTGTATAACTATTAACTGCATATAATTGTAGACTGGTTACCTAAACTGCTGGCTAAAACGAACTATCGTTTTACAATTGTTGTCCAAACACTGAGACGTAAGTTTGAATATGAACTACCTGCGTTTAAGAGTGAAAATAACTATTTTTCTAATTCTGGTGGACATTATACGTACTCTGATCAGGGACCAACAATTATCCTTAAAATCGTATAATGCACAATATACTACAAAAAATGGACACATAAATTTTTGAATCTTTAGCGTTATTATGCAAAGATAGAGCACTGTGATTTATTCTCATTTCTCATACTAAAAACTATTTTCATATGATCACCACTCTATATATATATATATATGAGCTTAATCTGGAGAGAATTGTCTTAACGTGAGAACATGAGAATAATACATTATATCCTCAATATACTTCATTTTAACATCAAAATCATTCATTCAAGAAATACTTCATTTTCATTTTATCTTTCATTTTCTTCATTTTATCTTCGAGTTCCTTCATTATAGTTTTTAGACTGCAGTTTTTCTAAAATATTGTTCACTTTTATCTTCAGTTTTGTTCATTTTATTTTGAAATTACTTCAGTATCTGTTCTCATGTTCTCACGTTAAGAACAATTCTCATATGATTAGAATTATACATATAAATATATATAGAGAGAGAGAGAGTTGTAATCATATGTTACCCACTTTTCCTATGTTACCGTGTTACCTCTACATTATTTTTATGTAATATAGAACATTATCGCATGCAATATTACATTAATGTAACATAATTATTGCATTACACTATCTATAATAGTTTTGTGCATTATCTTCGTAATGTACCTAATTTGCCTAGATAAAGTAATTAGTTTGTCTAGTTAATGCACCGAAATTTGAGGTAACAAATAATCTCTGAGTAGTGGTTAACCATATAATGCATCCCTATATATATATATATATATATAGTTGTAATCATATGTGAACCACCGTCCAGATGAGATATAAGAACTAATCTGAATCTTTAATCTTGAATATTGAATGACCCAGATCTAATATTTAATTTTATTTTATTATTTGAATTTAGTAATAATTTAATTACATTAAGGGATTAATGGTAAATAAAATATTTCAATTATATTGTTTCCATAACTACCTCCTAAAATATCTCTTAAATGATTTGAAATAAAAACAAAAACGTGAATTCAACATGAGTTTTTATTCACATGCTTCAAAATTCACTGGCACCTGCGACGATGACGATGAGGGGAAAGACAAGGCTTCTACGTTTACCTGCGGCAAACAAAAACTCACTTCACCCACTAAGAAACACAAACCACCCACTTCTCTCACCAAAATCTTCTTTTGATCATCACACTTCATCTTATAGTCCCGATGGTAAGATCTCTTTCCTTCTTTTTTTTTTCTTTTTTTTTTTAATTACTGATGGTTATTTCATTTCTTGAAAATGCTATCAATGGACAATATTGCATGATTTTTTTTTGAATTATATTGGATTGGGGTTGGATCCATTCGATTCCATCTCTGGTATTGATCTTGTTTTATTGAAGCGAAAATTGTAAATTAAACATGAATTATGGAGTTAATTATATGGGGTTTATGAAAAGGTTACAACTTTTAATTTAATTTTTTATAGGGATAGACTACGTATTTGCTTCAATGGATTTTTTGGGATAGACTTTGTATTTGTTCTTTGATGTTTCTGTTGTGCAGTTTTTCAAAATCACCAGAATCTCATGTGTCTACTTGAATCTGTTGAACACATGCATTCAATAGATTCAACTCATGAAGATTTGAAGAAGCTTCTTATTGTAAATTATTGAATTCGATATTCATCTATCGAGTTCAAAGAAGAAGCAGGATGTCGTAACTACGTAGTTGCAATAATTAGTCTGTAAATGTGCATTAATTAAGCCTGTGAACTTGCATTTATCAAGCCTGTAAACGCGCAATATATTATAGTTGTGTAAAATTCTGGAGAATTTAAATATATGTAGTTGCAGCAGTTTAGCCTGTAAACTTACAGTGTTTAAGTATGTAAACTTGCATTGACTAAACATTTAAATTTTCCTCATACAATTATCTGTTTCTTATCTCCTTGTAAACTTGATATATTTTAAGATACTGCAATGAATTAGTTAATATAATGCACATATTTTTTATTAGTAATGCAACTTTCGACGAAGTATAAATATTGTTATAATTTAAAATTTAACAATAAAAAAATTGATACTATTAAGTTGCATTAAATACGTCTTGAATTATGCATCATACAAGTATTCATACTTGCATTAATGTAATTATTTAATTTTTATGATTAATGCAACTAATTGTAGTGTAATACTATGTATTATATAATCACATGTCATGTTTTAAGTACTGCAACAAATTAGTTTATATAATGCAAATAATTTTTATAAATAATGCAACTTTTCATTTCAAACAAAATCGAGATTCTTGAAAAATATGGATTGTGACGTATGAAATAAAAAAAATTAAAAATATATTGTAAAATTTTGCTTAAATTTCAAAATTAATTAAGAAAAATAAATTAATTTTGATATGTTGATAATTTATGGATCAAATCCCACAAAATTAGAAAGGAAAGAGTAGTTAATTTTGAAATGCAATAATTTAAGAATCAAATCTCATGAATTTAGGAAATAAAAATCGTGCAAATATAATTATAATGCCAAAATGACCAAAAAGTCCAAATAATGCAACTTTTTGCCTTATTACTGCAGCGAATTATTAAATTAAAAATATTTGATCTGAGTCGTTAATTTAAAAAATCAATGCACCAGATTTAGTCTTATATCACATTTAAAAGGTGGTTGCCACTATAACGTACCCCTATATATATATAGGGTAGTGATCAGGTGAGAATAGGAGTTACTATGAGAAATAAGAATAAATCTCGCGCGTCCATCTCATCAAATCGACGAACAAGATTCGTTCTCAGCATATTGTAAAACGCGGCTTTTTTGCCCCAATATCGTGCAGTTTTAGTCTTTAAAGGCTAAAACTGTAAAAATACTCAAACAAAAACAGCAACCTGCATTTTAAGCCCGATTTACTTCATTTTTAGCCCAATTTACTTCATTTTTAGCCCGATTTACTTCATTTTTAAATAAATACGAATTTAAAAAAATTAAAAATCTTCTTCTTCAATGCAACAACACGAGCGTAGTCTCTATAAAACTCAATACCAACATCAACAGTTCTTAAAACTATGCCCTTAAAATGCTTCATCTTATTAACACACTTTGGAATAAATGAACATGTAAGATACAAAAATGCACAAAGTTAACAATAAAGATGCACAATATAATAGAAAAAATGAACGTCGATCTGAATAAA
>JAPKLW010004885.1:10558-23852 GCA_026898455.1 Plectranthus barbatus
TAAAGATGCACAATATAATAGAAAAAATGAACGTCGATCTGAATAAAACAAATTTTTTTAAACTATATTCATGCATAATTAACAACGTCGAGACCGAATACGAATGCGAAATCCAGAAACCAAGAAAAAAAATCTGATCGACAAAAGAAATATAAATCAATTCGAACAAAGAAGGAAGAAGAAATCAAATCGCGCGAAGAAAGGAATAAAAAATCTAATGAGATACTATTTCAGATTAAAAAAAAAGCTAAAATTACAAAAATAACCTTAATTTTGCAAAACTGCAGGATAATCGAGGAAAACTGCACACGGAGTAAAATAGATCATGACCGTTGAAAACACAAAATCAAAGGCTAAGATTTATTCTTATTTCTCATACTAAACACTATTCTCATATGATCACTACTCTATATATATATATATATATATATATACTAAAAAATCTCGGTAAAATCATATTTATTACTTTTTATTTAAAATATTATATTTTTACTAATTTATTTTTATTATTATATATGTTTAAATAATAAGAGTGTATGAACTAATAAATTTTAAAAATTATACTTGAAAACATATAATATTAATAATTATATAATAATATAAGATGTTATTGTTTCAATTCACACAATATACAGTGTAAAGTTAGTACTCCCTCCGTCCCGGCTGAATTGTCCTGGTGACTTTGGGCACATTAACCAGGAGTGTGAGTGTAAAGTAAGTTGAGTGGAATTAATATTTTATTGTTGAGTGTGAAAAAATTGCCTTTTTAAGTAATGGGACAAATGAGGTAGGATGGACGAAAAAGGAAAGTGGGACAATTGAGGTGGGACGAAGGGAGTATATAAAGAAAGATTTTGGAGTGTCTATGTCATTCTATGATGATTGGGATTTCTGATGTAAACGGTTCCCCCCTTGTCGTGCCCAGATATATTCAGAGGAGGTACACGTTCTTTCATTTTAATCAAAACAATTAGGAACAGACAATAAACGTGGTTCATATTCAAATAGTTAAAATTAAGAGTCGTGTTGTAATCTTTTTATTAGGATATTAAGAAAGCGATATCGTCATTTCTCAACCACATATATTTAAGGATATAACATAGTTTTACTGAACAGAATCACTATTATTTCATCTGTGTATCGCAAAAAATTTTATATTTATGTTAAAAATATCAAACATTATTTATATTCATGTATCACTTTGGAATTTTAAAGTTCTTTCTTGTATAAAATACTTCTTCCGTCCGGTTACAATATGCCCTTTTCTTTTTGATACATTAATTTCGGAGTTAGTGTTTTCTAATTGTGGTTAATAATAAAATTGACAATCATAATTAACTTATTTAAGATTTAAACAAGTTAATTATGATTATCAATTTTATTATTAACCACTATTAGCTACTAAACAGTAGCTCCAAAATTAATGTGTCAAAATAAAAATGATCTATTGTAGCGGGACGGAGGTAGTATGATTTTGTACTTCTTGCCTTTTTCTTCAAAAAGATTTGTAAATGATCTTCAAAAATCCTTCTCGCTAAAATTCCATATTTGTGCTTCCATTATTTCTTTGTTTTAGATGATTTGTTTAGGGTGAAATAATGGAAAATCCAATTTTTTTTAGTCGTTGAGAGGAGATAAAATACAATGTTTATATATATATATATATATATATATATATATATATGGATGCGATCCAGTGAGAATCCCTATTACCATTAGAAATAAGAATCAATGACAACCGTAGATCTTGCTGAACAAACGGTCCAGATCTCATAAAAAAGGCGGTCATTTTTTCTCAAAAAACCTGCATTATTGGACAATTTAGTCTTTTCGCTTATAATTAAAATTCGCCCTTAAATTATAATCTTCTTAATACACATACTACGTACATGCATTATAGAGTTCACAAACTATCATTATATAGAGAAAATACTGTCATCATATATTATCCCTCTAATTTCATACGAATACACAAATATTACTAACAGATGTAATAATTTAAAGTAGTAGGTTTCATAAAACAAAGCATAGACCTGCATTATATAGTTTATAGACTTTCATTATATATCACAAATAATATCATTATATATCATTATATGTTGAACTTAAAAAATATGTATAATATAAACTCAATGTGTTTTATCTTTCTTTAGTTAATTAAAAATGAATGTGCAAAAGCAACGTAAATTGTAGATTGCGAATAAAGTTGTAATTAAATCTGAATAAAAAACAAGTTACAATCACTCATTAAACCTCTTCTAGAAACATCACAAGTTGCAAGAATGAGGCGTGAGGGTTGACAAATAACAATACAATCCATTGTGGAACAAACAAGAGGCAGAACCTCCTCAATCATCCTCAATTATCAGTCTCAACATAGCTACCTCTTAATCTCATATAGAGTTGATGTAAAGAGCTAGCTGAGGTCAAGGAAGGCTTTGGTCAAGGGATGCTTAGTCTGTGAGAGATGGTGAGCCTCCAAGATCTCAACAATCTCACCATTGACAATAAGGCACACCACATCAGCTACCCTCTGCATCTGCTTGATGCTATGTTATCACACTTTGAAACAAACGAATATGTACAGAAAAAATCATGTATTAAATTTGAAACTTATAACATATAATGCAAGATTCATAACTATATAATGCATGTCCTTGCACTATATAATGTATTCTCATAATGGAACTGAACCTCCACAAACTAATTATAACTGACTCGCATATAATGCAACTATTACAAAATAATAATTAAAGACATAACACAATATAATGTAGATACACAACAAATTTAAAGTACGTAAACTAATAATCACTCATTCACATATAACATAAGTACTACAAATATATAATCCAATTCATAACAAAATATAGTGCATGTATTCGCACTATATAATGAATTCTCATAACGGACCAGAACCTCTATAAACTAATTATAACTGAATCACATATAATGCAACTGTTATAAAACAATAATGAAGGTCGTAACATTATATAATGCAGATATAAAACAAATTTGAAAGTACGTAAACTAATAATCACTCAATCACATATAACATAAGTACTACAAATATATAATGCAATTCATAACTATATATAATGCACATCTTCAAATTAAACAATTAAGAGTGAAAACACCAAACAAAAAACAGCAATCTACGAAACCTGATTCAATATCTGCAAACAAATCATCAATAACCTATACAATGAAACTTCGATTTTATCACCGTAATCTGATAAATAATGATGGAACATCAAATTAAAAAACAATTGTATTTATTACATAATAGATGGAATTTATAAATTCTTACCTTTCAAAGGATCCATAACTTGTCGACGACAATGATGAACAAAGACGATGATGAACGCAAACAATAACGAACGCAGACGATGGCGAGCAAATTTCACAGAGAAAATGAATGAAGAAAATATATAATCACAGAAGGAATGAAGATCGCAAATTGCAAAGGAAAGAAATATCGCGAGATTTAAATTAAGATTCTACCGCATCATATATTCCAGCAACTGATGTTCTTGAGAGGAATTCAAACTCTCACATCTAGTTTGAAGGTCGAGTGGTGTGCCCACGCTTCACGCCTTAAGAAGCTCTGCATTGGGAAGGACTTAGCGAGTATACTAGTGAATTGGTAGACACAACATTCATCAGTTAGCAATGGATCATTGACATCTTCATAATCTACAAATTAGCTTGCTTTCTTTATGTTTTTTCCTCAATTTAAGTGAATAATTTACCCATTTCAATTTCATAACGGTATTGGAAGAATTAAAATGTTCTTCCCTTTCAATCAACTTTATATTTTGTTTTGACCAAATTGGAGAAGATGGATTCAATTTTATTTACTAATGTTAATATGAGCTGTTTCAGCTTGATTTCTTTCTTTAAGTGTTTTAATTTGTTTTAAGTTTATTATCCGTATAACTTTTGCATTTTATTTTTGTAGATTCAACATTTAAATGTCAGAGTAAGTCTATACTTATGAACTCTCATTTACTTTTAGTTTTGTAATTTGAAAACACCTCCTCTTTTCCACAAACTTAGGTTCAGACCTATTTTTGTTATGCTATTAGTTTTAATCTAACTGATATCTGACCGCATTTTATATTTCAGTTTAAAGCTTAAGAATGGCTCAACAATTCAGAAAAAAAACAAATGGGTTCATTTTGTTTGTTTTGAGGCTACTAGGTTATTATTGGTAATTCATATTATCCCCAAATTCTGTTTGTTTCATATTTGTCCATTTCATTCAATTTCCAATTGTATAATATTCTATATTGGCCAAAGATTCTTATGGATTCAAGTTATTCCATTTACTTCACGGACAATATCCAAGTCAATTCTCTACTTTTTTGTGCAGTAAAGGGGATTGGTTTACCTTACTACCAATATGATAACATCGGACAATTTATTATTTTCCTATTTTCAGATGGATAATTTTCTTTCAGCAAAATAGTTGCCCCAAACATTCCGTGACTGTAACCTCAATGTTACATATGTATCATTCTCTTTGTATTTATTCATTTGTAGCTTATTCAATTATATTACATATATATAATGTTTTTTTTGTTCTTGTTCACTTTCGTTCATGGACGTCCGTTGGGGCCGAACTGATTTGAGTTGGAAATAATGATGCAATTGATGGTGACGAGCTATAAATTCAGACTAGTCTCTAGTATAGCATGGTAAAATTGTTTACTGCTTTTTAGTTTTTAATGCGAGTATTTTTGTAACTTTAGGAAGAACTACTCAAATTACTTGAAGTTTGTATTGAATATGTTTTTATTTAATGTGATTTGAAAGTTATTTGTTGAAGTGATGATTTTACTTATTAATATCTAGATTGAAAAAATATATATAATGCGTATTTGATGAGCATGATCTTTAATAACACTATTTGTTAGCAAAAATAATTTTACTCACAGCGGAATTCATCAACTTAGGTTTATTTTCTTAACAGGTAAACTGGTGAACTTAATTATGTGTGCTCACTACAACAAAAAAAGCTAATAGACAACACGGAAATTGCGTAGTCTATTCTAAATTTCCGCATTGTCTATTTATGTGTAGTCTATTTGGGAACGCCAATAGACAACGTGGAGTTTTGCATTGTCTATTAACATATAGACAATGCGGAGCTCCGCGTCGTCTTATTTTAATAGACAATGCGGAGCTCCACGTCGTCTATTAGCATATAGACAACGCGGGGCACCGTGTTGTCTATTAATATACAGACAACGCGAAGTTCCGCATTGCCTATATGTTAATAGACAACGCGAAACTCCGCATCGTCTTTTCATTTTTTTTTGTTTAATTTCTAAATCCTGTAAAAAACGATAAAGTAATTTATTTAAATTACCCATGCACAAATAATGACAATATAAAATGACATTTTAATAATTCTCAAAATTACATATGTTTGGTAATAATGTAGTAACTACAACTACAAAGTAATCTAAGTACATCAAATGTGACGATAAATCTTTAGATTTGCCTCAAACCGATCTGTGGTCCAGAGCTTGCTTGTGAGACATTCCGAAAAGGGACTGCATGAAATCAAGAAGTCATTACTAATAGCTAAATATATTAAAATTGGAATTCTATACCAATATGAACACGACAACCACAAACCACAATCGTGAAATTAAGAATCCATTACTAATTTACATAGTCACATAAGTAGATATCATGAAAAAAATTGGGTAGCATAGCAGCTTAAAATGGTTCAACCGAAAAATCAATAAACCACGTTCGTATAATTCAAATATCTTAATAACAATCGGAAAGCATAACATTTTAAAATTATTAAACCAAAAAATCAACAAACAACATTTTCACATAATAACGATAACAGAACCCCCATACCTCATTTGATTAATCAAGCTTACCAAAAAAAATCAACAAACTAACCTATGAGTGTTGCAGTAGATTATAGTATATACAAGTTTGAAATATCATACAAATACAATACAAATATATATAAATGAAATCAATATGAACACAAGGGAAGGAAATACTTTAATTCTCAATTTCAGAGATAAGTCATCATTTATATTGACATATCTGAGTAATCAAGTAGACCAACATACCTCATCTCATATAAGTCTCAACAAATTCACACCATTCTGTCCGAACTTCATTGATTTCACGTGTGTTATGCATTTATGCATTAAACTATTAAAAATAGAAGTACAAACACAATAAATAGTTGCAATTTATGAATAAGCTAATGAGTTAGAACTGATATGAAAATTTTGTAATAAATTGATATATTTAAATTACCATATATGTCAACAAAAGAGAATCACGAATACCATCAATGATGTCCTTCATATATCGGATGACATAATAGCCGCATTGTTGAGCATCGGGCTGCTGTGGACAATGTTTGATCGCATAGTTTAATAGACAGTTAATGCTTTAATATACACCGTTGAAATTCTTAAGTGAGACACACGTACCTTGACGACTTCCCAAGAAATGAGTGTGACTCTTCTTCGTATTGAAGTATTGAATATTTTCATAGCCCTGACATTATATTCAAATTAAAAAGAGAATACAAATATATTTATCCACTTCTTTAATTTAATTTATAACTTACTTCTCCATAATTTTTCTCCACTGAACAAAATGAGTTGCATTTTGCAGTGGATCCAACAAATACACCTTCTCGCCCTATGCATCAATGACTAATAGGTTCCAATGAAAGCTAGTTTTAAAGTAGAAAAAAATTGTGAATTAGTTCTCACGAACTATAATAAACATAAAATTATTAAGCAATTAAATCAATCACGTACCCGACATTGCATGGCACAAAAAGAAGCTGATTTTCTAATTTTTCAAATAATCTTCGGGCTACAATATTGGACTTTGCTTCCAAATTATCATTTCTTTGATTGAATGAGACAACATAGGGATCCATAAATCTGATATTATGTGTAATCTCTATATCCACACTAACATTATACAAGTGTTTGGAAGTTTACACATGCATCAACTTATTTTTGTAAAAAAATATTATATATAACGGTAAAATAAATCATAAATAGTTAAAATAAACTTACAATATATAAGCAGATATGGATGCTGCTCCAATAGGCCCCAACTCACAGTAATGTTGGATGTCCTCAAGGAAAATATAAACAATTTTTTCCGCATTACCAAAAACATCCCTGTGGAAAGGTATCTGAATACTGCGGTCAGACCTGAGAATATGTGTAGCGGCCATATACAACAACCTTAAAGAAGTGGGTATGCCTTTAGCCTTCAATTCCACTGGTGATGCCCGTTTCTATACCTTTTCCTTGCAAAATAATTAATATTTGAAAAATTAATAAGCATCTATAAGTAGATATAATACTTAACTATTATATATACCTTTCTTGGAATAGCTTCTACTTCATCGTTGGCTAAAACTTCTACAACTTCGTTCTTCACTGAGCAACTACCTTTGTCATCATTCGTTCACCCTTTTTCTATCATCTGCATCACCATTTTCATTTATTCTTTCATCATTGCCATCTCTTGTTTTATCATTAGGATCTCATGGTCTTTTGTAGATTCTGAACGGATGCTGAGATAACTAGAGGGGGTGACATAACGTTCCACACATTTTATACGTCCTAAACTTTCGGGCTTACCTTGTGCTTGAGACAAGATGTCTTATGTGTGAAAAGTGTTCGAAAAGGTGCCCTCAGTCTTCTGCTGCATATAATCATCCTATAAAGCCACAATGATTAATTGTGTAAAAACAAAGATATTTATTCAAATTTTTTATTGATACTTAAAATTTTTGCAGCAGTCTCAGTCATCAGTTCACCTTCGAACTCTCCCTTTTTATCAGCTCGTGCTTGCTTCCACAAGAGAGATCTATCCATCTCTTCATTTCCAGTTAATTCCTTTTTCGTCAACTGTTATTAGTAATAGTTAGTAAGTTATATAAAATTTTACAATAAAGGTATTGAAAATTTTAAAATAAAGTTACCTATTCTTCTCGAAGTCCAGCATATCCTTTGCGTGATATGCGATGGGGATATATAATTTTATATCTCAGATCCTTTAGTTCTCGATTTTTTTATATGTAAAGTTATTGATTAATAAAAAAATGCTTTATTCAAAAAAATTAACAAAAAACATCTCTTACCTTAGCCGGCTCAGAAATGCGACTAATAACAAAATCTTTCCAATCGTCCGGTTTGATACCCTCGCCTGGTGGTGGATTATATAACAGCTCAGGGTGATCTTCTTTTCCAATAATATATTTTTGATAGAGGTTTGATTTCCATCAACGCCATTTAGTATTTCCTGAAGTTAAATAATTTTTCTTCCAATCCGGAGACAAATTGAATACTAACTATAAAAGATAGCAAATTAAAAATAATAGTTAGATTTTACTATAACTATAAAAAAACACTTATATTGAAATCATTACTTACAATGACAGATTCCCAAATCTTCTCTTTATCCTCACCAGGCACATCTCTCCACTCATGATAAGAAACTATAATATTCTGTCGAGCAAGTACCCCTATGTAACTTTGTACTTCTGAAACTTCTGGACCAATGAGCTGCCCTAAACCATTGAATTTGACATTCGTTTTATCCCCCTTAGTCCTTCGTATGAACAATCTATCGAGGTGCACCTTCCCTTTACTAGATCTCGAAGATTTCTAAACTTGAGTAGAATCACCGGCAGAAGACATACTTGAAAATAGATTTTACGAACTACGATTATTCATTACCCAATTGAACTAAAGATGCGAATATAAAATTTATGAAATATATATATTGATCTTACCCAATTACAATTATTCATTATTTACTCATGTTCCATCATAATCTCCACGAACAAATGATATATCAACTTCATTACCCAAATTTATGTTCGGTAATCCTATGCTAAAATGTTGATAATGAATGGCAAAATCACTGAATTCATCATCGTCATTTTCTTCATTGTAAGCTACATTTGGAGTAGAAAGCATAACAGACCAAGCAGAATTTTCAGGGTCTTGAACATTAAAAAATTGATTTGCTTGATTGGCTCAGATAAAAGAATCCGACTTGAATCCAATTCTGTTGAGAAACACCAATGTAAATCCAAGCTCATCAACCGTAACCCCATTATTGTTCTCCACCATGCTACATTTGAACATCACTTGTTGAAAACTGACATAATCAAGTTCTCATATTTCATCTATAACTCCATAAAAGGTCATGTCTGAGATTATAGGATGATTATCCTTTGCGCTGGAGACTTGCATTGTTTTTGCAACTACGCTTACTCCGGAGTTTTGAATAGCTCATAAATTATCACGTGCTTTGGTGTGAAATGTCACACCATTTATCATATAATTAAGCATCATACTTCATAACTCGTAAATTAGGTCCTCGAGCCTACCATTTCAATCGCTCCAAATCCAGCTTCGCGCTTGCTACCTAAATTTAATTAACGATTACATGAGTTGTACTTTTAAAAAAAAAATACATATCTAATGTAGGTGAAATTACACTTACCCTCTTTTTAAACCACGAGATGAAAGTTCGATTGTGCTCATCTTGAATCCATTTTTGGAGCCGTACTTTTCTAGGATACATATTCTTTATGTGTGATATATGCTCCCTGCAATAAATAGAATGTTAATTTACATAAAAATTTGTAAAATAGGATTGACATTTTAAATTTTGTATAAGGTACAATGCTTACTCGATGAATGGGTTAACAATATCTTCATTTGTCAGCACATACTGATATGCTTGCTCCCACTCTTTCTCATCAATTTGTGAAACTTTAGGACTAGACAAAGGCCTACATAATTTCACATGGCGGCGATGTGTGGAATGCAGTCCTATGGTCTGTATATCGGATAAGTATTTTGAACAGAACTCCAAAGCTTCTTCTTCAATGTAGCTTTCATTGATGCATCCCTCTGGGCAATTGCGATTTCTCACATGACCTTTCAAAAACTCGCATGAACTGTTCAAACGGATACATCAACCTATACCACACTGGTCCACAATATTTGACCTCACAAACGAGATGAACAGTTAGGAGGACCATTATGTCAAAGAATGATGGCAGAAAATTCTTTTCAAGCAAGCACAATGTAACGGTAATGTCTCGTTGAAGATCATATAACTTGGAGACATCAATCACTTTGTTAGATAGGTTATTAAAAAAGTAGAATCTTGTAATATCATATCGCACTTGTTTTGGCAAGACACCTCGTATAACCACCGAAAGCAGTTGCTGAATCAACGTGTGACAATCATGCGATTTTAGACCTACAAGTTTTGAATCATCTGCAGATACAAGGCGCGACACATTTGATGAATAACCTGTTGGCACCTTCACTCCACTAAAAAATGAATATACTTTTCATTTCTCTTCTTTGCTAAGAGAATAACATGCCGGTGGTAAATAAGATCTTTTTTCTTCTATCCTCGGTGCCAACTCACTCCTCAAGCTCATGTCGACAAGATCTAGTCTTGCCTTCACACCATCTTTGGTTTTTCCGATATGTTAAGCAACGTACCAAACAAGCTTTCACATACATTCTTTTCAATGTGCATCACATCAAGAGAATGGAGAATGTGCAAATTCTTCCAATACTCCAATTCAAAGAATATTGATTTCTTTTTTCGCGGACTATTTTCGTCAAGTTCTTTAGATTTACCCATTTTACTATTTTTGCCCCACACACATTTCAATCTTTCCACCCTTTCAAACAATTCAATGCCACTCAATATAGCGGGTGGAGGCCTTAATTCAATTTTCCCGTCAAATGATTTCCTCTGTCTTTGATAATGATGTACATCAGGTAAGAATCTTCGATGCCCCATGAAGGGATTCGTGAACTGAATCACAAATTCCGTTTGCCAAGATCGATAATCGGAATATCAAAAATAAATCGCTATGCCTATGATTATTCCTAGCATGCTCCTATTGATTATGCATAAGGGGGTTTATGCGGAATACCTGGATTGTAGAAACCTGAAGAGCGAGTGCGCAGAGCTTTGATCTTGATCTCTTTTCCCGCACACAAAGATTAATTCCTAACAGATAAAAGGAATTAAATCTATGAAAATTAATAAATAATTTTTGAAAACAAGAAGGAGAGAGAAGAATGAAGATGATCCTCCTGATCTGTATCCCAACTCAATCTGAATATCTGGTGAAGATTCCCTTTGGATTCCTTGCCCGGTTGAGAAGCAGAATTTCCTCCTCGTTTCTCAGATCTTAGTCGATCAACACAGCTCCCAAAATACTGGTTTGCTGTGTTCAACATATGATCTTGTGGTGTGTTGTGATCTGAGAAATTGAGGCCTATTTATAGGAAAATACTGGACTTTTATTGGGCCTGAGTTTTCATGGGCCAGACCAGGGACCAGAATGCAAATAGCAAATAAGGCCTATTAATTAATTAATTCCCATATTCAACCCAGAATATAATTAATTAATTAATATTGATTCATTCCACCAGAGAATCAATACTGTCCTACCTATTTGCTACCATGTTTTGAGGTACGGGTTGCATGGGCTCGGTTTATCCCCACATTTAAGGTTACAGACATTCGTTAATTAATTTAAGCTCTGACATGCTATTTAATTAATTAACATCTTATTCCTCAGTCAATCCACTCAAACCTTTTCAATTATCCTTGAACTTAATCAGCCTGCAGGACTTTAGCATAACGAACCTTTTGTGCTACTCAGGGAATGTCACCATCCTATACTGGATGTGGTTACCTGGTTCCAGTACCAAACAGTCATACACAAAATGCTATCACCCAAGATATAGATATACAGGCTCAACTAGAGCCTTTCACTGCAACTCAAAGTGACACACAATCTGCATATACTTTCGTACATTTATTAAGGTTTAAGATCTCAGCAAGCCATAGAGATATAGATTCTTTTAATGTCAGATAAAAGAATCGATCTCAACTTAGGTCCTTATCAATGTGTGCCCCACACCATCGTACCAAGCCATCCAAGATAAGATGCTTATTACCGTGTATGCTGTAGCCTACACCGATAGTTTATCCTGGAATTGTCTCAGTTGTTATAACTATTTATATCTCGCTAGGTCAAACGATCCATACGATCTTCCGTGATCTACTACACACCGTATGATCTCCCTATCGATGAGATAAGAGGATAGTTGCGTTTGCGACACATGTTTGTTAATTCAGACAGGAGATGAACATAAAACATTTATGATTCCCAGTATATTAACCAATCGATCTTGTACATAATATACCAATCATAATGCTTTCAGTATATAAATCCATCACCCCATGTATGCCATTTTTTTGCTGTGTTTTAAACGTTGTGCACAAGTTTGGTCAACACAAATGGGGCATGTATGATAACCTTTAACTTTGTTACCTGATAAATTGCCATATGCAGGAAAATCATTGATGGTCAAAAGTAGGACAGATCGGAGCATGAATTTCTCTTCACGATACGCATCATATGTCTCTAACCCAATTTCCCACAATTGTTTCAGGTCATAGATCAAAGGTATGATATATACATCTATGTCATTTCCAAGTTGACAAGGACCCGACACCAATAAAGTGAGCATCATATGCTTCCTTTTCATGCACAACCGTGGGGGAAGGTTGTATGTTATAAGAATAATTGGCCAATAGCTATATTTGGACGACTGAACACTATGATGATTTATACCATCCGCTGAAAGTGCCAATCGAAGATTTCTAGGTTCGTTTCCAAACTCTGGCCACCTATCATCCACAAGTTTCCATGCTGGTGCATCTGCCGGATGACGTAGATAGCCATCACTTACTCTCTTGTGAGCATGCCATGTTAAGTTGTTGGACATCTCTTTAATTTGAAACATTCTCTGAAGCCTAGGTATTGGAAGAAAGTACCATAAAACCTTAGCCGGAAATCCATCACATATCTTGCTCTTCTTTACAAGAGCACTGTTGGTCCCGGATTATCAGGGTATAACTTAGCAGCGGAAAATGTGGATAATCGTTTCTTGCACTCTGCTGGTTACTCAACTGACTGGGACCTTGTCAGCTGGTAAGTCAACTTGCACTCTGCGTACTCAGCTGACTGGCGACTGGCTCGTCAGCTGGTAGCTCAAGACTTAGAATATTTTAAGCCTTGTTTGCACAGTTATATCAGTTTTCAGATATACACCAGCACTTGGGTGCTGGGTTTTAAATCAGTATGAAAAGCAGAAAGCTGATAAAAGACAAAGGATTTATAGTGGTTCGATCAACTGATCTACGTCCACTCTCCAGT
>JAPKLW010004886.1:0-23852 GCA_026898455.1 Plectranthus barbatus
AGCATACAACATATGAAGTTCCGGATTAATCACATTACTCGACTCATTCCTCCCGCAGACAGAACCACCAACAAACTTATGAATATATCGGATAACAGGATTTCTAATATCTGAGGACATTGTGCGCAAGGAATGAGCTGAATGAATTCAAAATCATTTATGATGGACATATGTTCATTTTTAATTTTAGGATATTAATTGACGTACAACTGTTTCCTTTGTATTTTGGTATTTCTGTATTTTGGAAATTAAAGGATAAATATTTTTTTTGTATTTTGGATTTATTAATGGTAACTTGTGATTTGAATTTCATTATTCAATTATATTATTTTATTTGCAAACAGATTAAAAAAAAATAAAAAAATCTACAACAATGGTTTAAAATTGTTGTTATTTACATTCAAGAAACTGTTGTCGTAGGTGTAAAAGCGTTGTCATAGATATATGTACAACAACGGTTTAAAAAGCGTTGTCGTAGAGTGCGTGAAAAAGCGTTGTCGTAGAGATATATACAACAACAACTTATTGATACCTACTACAACGGATAAAAAGCGTTGTCGTATGTATCTACGACAACAGTTTATAACCGTTGTCTTTTAGCTTAATTTTTTTACCCCTACGACAACACCATCTAAAATAATAGTCAAAAATACCCTACGACAACAGTTATAAACTGTTGTCTATCAATTTTTTTGTTGTAGTGCTAGTTCTTTTCAAGTACTTGAGGATGTGCTTTACAGCAGTCCAGTGTGCCTGTCCTGGGTTAGACTGATATCTTGCTACCATGCCAACGGCATAACAGATATCTGGCCTGGTACACAGCATCGCATACATGAGACTACCCACCGCCGAAGCGTATGGTACAAAACCCATCTCATCTTTCTCCCACTGAGTCTGAGGACACAGCCCACTAGAAAAATGAACGCCATGTCTAAAAGGTAGCAAGCCTTTCTTGGCGAGTTGCATGCTGAACCGGGCTATCACCGTATCCACATAGGATGCCTGGGATAGGCTCAACATTCTTCTTTTTTGATCTCGTAAGACCTTAATCCCAAGAATGTAGCCAGCTTCTCCCAGATCCTTTATTTGGAACTGTTCGGATAACCAAACCTTAATTTCCAATATCACTCCCTCGTTGTTTCCAAATAGGAGTATGTCATCAACGTAAAGTGCAAGGAAAACCACGCTCCCACTAACACAAAGTCGGTAAACACAATTTTGTTTTCCAACTGTGCAAATCCATAGGATTTAATCACATTGTTAAAATGTAAGTTCCACGACCTTGAAGCTTGCTTAAGTCCATACAAGGACTTCTTAAGCTTCAGACAAGATGTTCTTCGCCCTTGCATATGTAACCCTCGGGTTGCTGCATATAGATGTCCCTACCTTCTTCATGGTAACCGCTTAGAAAAGCAGTTTTGACATCCATTGCCAGATCTTGAGGTCCATATGCGCAGCTATGGCAAGGAGTATCCGGATGGATTTGAGCATGGCTACGGGTGAAATGGTTTCGTAATAGTCAATGCCCTCTTTCTGACTATAAACCTTTGCCACCAGCCTGGCTTTAAAAGCCGTGATCTTTCCATCCGCCCTTTTCTTTCTCTTGTATACCCATTTGCACCCTATGGCCCTAAAGCCATCCGGCAAATCAGTTTTCTGGTATACATCCATAGCAGTTATGGATTCAATTTCAGAATCCATGGCGACACGCCATTTGGTGACATCCTTGTCCTGCACTGCCTCTTCATAAGTCAGTGGGTCAGAGTCCTCATGTCCGTCTTCCGGGCTCAAGTCCGAAGACTCACCCACGAACATGTACCTTTTCGGTTGGAAAATAACTCTCCCACTACGACGAGGCATCGGTGCCGTGTCAGTAGTAGGTGCAGTAACTTGTGGTTCTGCACCTTGCACTAAAGAACGTGTCTGTGGTGCTGAACCTCTCACAGGTGCACCCACATCTACATGTTCCCCTTCCCTTGGAATCGCATTCTCGTTCTCAATTTCCTGAAGAACGATATCACTCCTTGAGCTGTGATTACTCACATACTCGTCCTCCAAGAATCTAGCGTTGGTGCTAACAACGACTCTTTGACTCTCAGGACAGTAAAAGTAATCACCTTTTGTTTGCCTGGGATACCCTATGGACAACATTACTTTTGACCTGCTTTCTAACTTATCAGGTTCCTTCGACAGTACGTGTGTCGGACAGCCCATACTCTAAACTTGCACAAACTAGGTTTACGACCAAGGAAGAGCTCAAAAGGCGTCTTAGGAACTGATTTAGAAGGCACCACATTTAGCACGTAAGCTGTTGTTTCCAATGCGTAGCCCCAAAACAAAATTGGTAAGTGTGCATAACTCATCATTGATCTTACCATCTCTAGAAGAGTCATATTTCTTCTTTCAGCTACACCATTTTGCTGGGGAGTACCCGGTGCAATCCACTGGGATGTAATCCCATTTTCTGACAAATACTGCAGGAACTCGTTACCGAGGTATTCGCCACCACGGTCAGATCGCAGTGACTTGATAGTTTTCCCGACCTTTTTTTCTACCTCAGCCTTGAACTCTTTGAATTTCTCAAAGCATTCAGACTTGTAGCGAAGCAGGTAAACGTATCTGTACCTTGAGTAATCGTGAATGAAAGTGACGAAGTACTCGTACCCTCCACGAGCCTGCGTGGACATCGGTCCACATAAGTCAGAATGGATCAATTCCAACACTTCCTCTGCTTGAGACTGACTAGCCTTGAAAGGCCTAGTTGACATCTTGCCCTTGATGCAGGATTCGCAGACTTGATAAGGTACAACCCGGACTAAGTCCAATGTACCGTCATCTGCAAGTTTGTGAATCCGCTTCAAGCTGATGTGACCCAGTCTCAAATGCGAGAGATATGTAAGATCTTCATGAGAAGAAGTAGGTTTTCTCTTTCTTGGATTATCAATTACGGATGAATTACATGCAATATAAAGGACATATTTGATCGAAGTAACATAAAGAGTATAAATCAACATTACATAATGAATGACATTGTTATCGCCAATGATTGAAATCATAACAAGCATCCATAGAAAGTTGATAAAATTTGTCCTGCCAATAAACCACGGCCCACAAATAAATGCTTAAATGTACTTAGTTCATCAAAACATAAAGAAAAGAAAACTACATGAAGCTCCGTCATAAAACATTGCCTTCATCCAGTTTGGTATCTTCTTGCCATCACTCACCAGCCTTGTCGGCACGGTCCCCTGCAAAGTACAATAACATGATCAACAAGTCAGTGCTTACAGCTCTAGAAGACCAACAACGGACTCTAATCATGCTTACAGTTATACATGCAAATGGCATACCTTGTCTAGCTTTGTTGGCTTGACAATCTTTCCTCCATTGTCCTTTCTTACCACACCTGAAGCACTTGTCCCTTTCAGTCGCCACTTTAGGCTTTTTCCCAGCCCCACCATCCTTCACAGGTGTCTTCTTGGCCCACTTCTTAATCCCCTTTTTCCACTTCATACTTTTTGGTACAGCAGAGAGATTACCAGAAGTAGCCAAGGCAACCTTCTGAGGGTTCATGACTAATTCCGCTGCCATCAAGTCATTGAGCAACTCGTTAAGAGTATACTCTTTCTTGTTCATGACAACATTCAGCCTAAAACTCTCAAAGGACATGGGTAGAGAGTTCAGTATGATATCGACCTTAGCCTCAGCATCGATATCTCCACCATGACAGTTAGCTCATCCATGAGGTGAGTCATGGTAACTACGTGCTCTCTCACTGAGGTGCCATCAGTCATTTTCTTACTCACAATTTCTCTCATGAGATTGAACCTGACGGCTCTATCAGTTTTCCCATAGGTGTTGCCTCCAGACTCGTCATGATGTCATAGGCGTCCCTATGGTGTTGATGCTGCTGTTGTAAGACTTTTGACATAGTGGTCATCATGTAGCACTTGACTACATTATTCAATTTCTCCCACTTGTTGTAAAAGTCTATATCCATTTGACTGGATTCAGCAGTTGGCACTTCGGGACGAAGTACTTGCAGAACGAACATATGTTCTTCTGCAATCAGGAGGTATTCGAGATTGCGTTTCCATTCAGGAAGTTTGGACCAGTTAGAGTGTTTTGTGTGAGAATATTGATGACATTAGACATAGACATATCTGAAACAATAAAGAATCTTAAATAAGAACATACATGTAGAACTTCGAAAATAAATGAATTGAAAATCTTTTAATAAATCAAATACAAATGTTTTCCACTAATTGCCCAAGAGTTCCCACCGCAAGCTACACTCGTAGACGTTTACGATGTCACCCTCGACCAGAACTGCGGGTTTTAAGCCCCAATCCATTTAATTTCACTACCATGTCAGGATGCTTTTGACACTAGAAATTAATAATTAGTGAAAACCTTAGACCAAGCAATCTCTCAAGAATAGAGATGCAATTCTTGCATTATATTCTAAGATGCTTCTAAGCCATTAACCACAAATTTAACTCCGGCCAAAAGAGAGAGTTTCGCATGGCACGTAACCATACCGCACAACCCTTAAAGCTTTTGTAATCTATAATTTAAATCAATCCTAGAATACATGTGAAAGAGATCTACGCAAGCTACACTCGTAGACATTTACGCAAAACCCTCCCACTATTCACATGATTTAAATTGTTTGTCTACAAATCCCAACAACAGTACCCATGCACCTCTAGGAACTAGCAAGCTACACTCGTAGACGTTTACTAGAACGCGAGATACACTTACAACCTAGGACCACTTTGTGGAGGTCTATTGATTTTAATCAAAAAATCAGCTTAGTATTTTTCTTTTAAAAGGTTTCTTATATGCGCAAAAATAATTTCTATGTTTTTATATTTTCCAAATTTTTGCATGTAATTAAACAAGCCCAAAAATTTCCAAAATATAATCCAACAAAAGAAATTGATCACATAAGCATGCTTGAAAAGCTGTAAATAATAAAAGCGATAAATCATGATTTTCCTATTATCTACACATGCTTAATTGCGTACATAAATAAATCACATATCATACGAGGACAATTAAGGCAAACAAAAATTCCTCGTGGCCCCACAAAATAGGAAAAATAAATCCTATCTATTACAATTTGAAATTTGAATCTATTTGGATAGATACAAATCTTCTCAAATCTTCTAGGGCCTCCAAATCTTTATCCACCAAATCTTTTGGGGATTAGGCCTTTGTAATCTGATGATTTGCCCTAACCCTAATGCAAAGCCTAGGGCTTACACAGGATAGCACAAACCACCAAAACACAAGCCACCGCGACGGGACAGCAGCCGCCGACGATGACACCACCGCCGCCTCCACCGGACGCGTCGTGCGATTGCGGCCATCGGCCGCCGTCCGCCGCACGCCCGTCGCCGCCCTGCCCACGCTGCCGCGCTTCCACGCGCCATCGCCCACTGCAACCGGCCCTGCGTCGGCTCCATCTTCGTTCTTTGTCCTCGACCCGTCCAATTACAAATTTGAAAATAAAAATTACAGAATAATCTATTCTATTACAATTTTCAAATCTACACTAATCACGGATTTTCTCATAATTTTACAAAATTAATTCAGCCCTACACGGATAAAACACCGCGGGCTGAATTACACGGGTTGCCATGAGGAACAAAAACCATCCACAAAACAAAATAAATTCATACATGCATATCGAATTTAATTATGCACAAAAGAGCCATAAATCAGAAACCTCGCTCTAATACCAATTGTAGGGTTTTCCCGTGAACCAAATCACCAAAACCAATTGAACCGGATCAATTTATTGATATTGTGAACAATTAAATTTACAATAAAACCTAGCATGCTCCTATGAATTTAATATTCAGAATTGTGGATTGAGGAATTACCGTTATTCCGTCGAGTCTGATCTGATCTTTTGCGTTTAAATTTCCAACTTTAATTCAACCACGCAATATGATTTTGTCTGCGGAAACAGAAATTAGAAATCTAATTTCTAGATAAAAATCGAAAATATAGAAAGAGAAGAAAAAGAATTCTGTTCTCCAGATCACGTCTTCAGATCTGTATCCCAATGCTGTTCAGATCTACTACTGGTGAGAACTCTGTAGATCTGTAGTTGTGCAAGGCCAGAATCGAAATTCTCCTCCTCTTCACACAAAGCCGTCACCCCTCTCTCTCTCTGCCCTAGGATTTTGACTGATTTGAATAATCAGAAAAGTTGGCTAGGGTTTCCAGAGAGAGTGGTCTATTTATAGACCCAAGGTTTTATCTCTAATGGGCTACTGGGCTCAATTCAACATATTTATTTGGGCCAGACCTGGGACCTAATGCAAATAATAAAGTGGGCCTATAAATTAATTAATTCCCATGTCCACAACCAGGACACAATTAATTAATTAATATTAATTCTTTTTCACCACAGAATTAATACTGACCTACCCCTTTATTACCACGTTATGAGAACGTGTTGCATTAATTGAGAATCCCCATATTTAAGGTTACCGGACATTCATTAATTAATCGGAGCCTCTGACAAGCTCTAACTACAATTAATTAATATCTTATTATTCCTGAGCAGTACCACTCAATTCTTATCACTCGTGTCTGAACTTAATCAGACTGCAGGGCTTTGGCACGATGAATGTTATTGAGCTCCTCAGGGAATGTCCACATCCTATTACTTGGATATGGTTACCTAAACCCAGTCTCAGGCGGTACTACACGAACTGTTGTTACCCAAGATGCGGATATACGAGCACGTTACTTAGGCTCTCCACCATGGCAAGTCAAAGCTACAGTCAACCCGTGCAAACCCCTGAACCTTCGTTAGGGTTTGGACTCAATCAATATAAATTTGCTGATGTCAGACAGACGAATACATCTCACTGCGGTCCATCAATACGCCACCCCTGCGTACCAGCATGTCAAGTAACCAAGACAGACTACTTATTCAGAAAATGTCGCAGCCATCCTCACAGACGTATCCTCATACGCTATCTCGGCTGTGATCAGGTTTATGTCTCATTAGGTCAAGTGATCATACTGTCTTCTGCGTTCTACAACACACCGTATGATCATACCTATCGTTGAGACAACAGGATACCATTGTTCATACATGTAAGATTGTTAATAGATAGGAGAAATAAACCGTTGTATACTCATTATAATAAATGCTTTCAGTATACAAAACCCATCATTATCAACTTGCCCCGGAGTTTGATCTCAACATTCGCAAAGTTGCACCAGCTGTTTCTACGATAGTATTCGAGTAGCAGGTGCCTCGATAAGCACCCAAACAACCTCTATGCAGAAATCCATAGACCAGGCGAACCCCTGAGGGCATATCTGTCGCGCTTCAACAAAGAATTGGTGGCAGTGCCCAACTGCCCCAATAGCACCGCTGTGCGGGCCTTTACGAAAGGTCTCGATGTGGCTTCTGACCTGTATCGTGAGCTATTCATCTACCCTTGCCAGACGATGGATGATGCTTTGAATAGAGCCTGGGCGCTTATCAAGTGGGAGGAGGATGAGCCTTACCGGCGAGCACGCCGCAACAATGGAAGGCCAAACTCGCGTGATGAGAATAGACGCGAGCAGAGGGACAGGCGTCCTCCTAGGTTGCATCCCTATAGTAAGCCACCGCAGGTTAACAACCTCGGCCTATATATCCCGGAGTACACACTATCAATCGAGCCAGCAGATCTTTTTCAGAATGTGCTCCGAAGAATGTCGGAGAAAGTGAGATGGCCTCAGAAGATGAAGGACGACCCAGCCTCATGGGATGTGCAGAAATTCTGCGAATTTCACAATGATCACGACCACACCACTGCGGATTGTCGGGCCCTATGCCTCGAGCTGGTCGATTTATTGAAGAAGGGATTCTTGTCCGAATACCTGTCGGACCAAGGAAAAAGAACATGGACCCCGGAGAAGCGGATCGATGAGTCAGGGCCCGCAAAGACGGATGCACCCAAGTCTCCCAAACCGGTTTGAACTATCAATTGCATCACCGGGGGATCAGAGATCAGCGGGATTACGAGGTTCGCCACCAAGAAAGCCAGGCGCTTGACTTGGGAGGAGGTCGTGGCCCCGCGCAAGAACCCAGATCATCATCCTATCAAATTTACCAGCGAGGAAGCACCGGGCCTGAGCCACCCTCATGATGATGCTCTAGTAATATCTTTGTTGATCTCAAACTGCCTCGTGAAGAGGATCCTGGTTGACAATGGGAGTTCCGCGAACATCTTATTTATGCATGCACTAAAAGAGATGAAGATCCCCAAAGAAAAGATAGTTCGCTCGCAGACCCCGCTAATCGGGTTCAATGGTGGCGTGCAAATGACAATTGGAACTGTGGTACTGCCAACATATTGTGGGGGGACACATCACGGTGTGTCTTTTGTGGTCATTGATGCCCCCAGCGCCTGCAATGCCTTGCTAGGGTGACCATGGCTGCATCAGCTGAAGGTCGTGCCTTCGATGTTCCATCAGGTGGTGAAATTCCTGACCGCTGGGGGAGTTTGTACAATTCGAGGTGAGCAGAATGCTGCCAAAGAATGCTATTATGCAAGTTTCGAAGCCGTTTGTGCCCAACAGCACTTCGCTAAGAGCAAGCCGCTACTCCCGACAGGGGAGTCAGAAGAAACAGAAGAAGTCGAGCTTAACCTGACTGATCCAGAGAAGAAGCGAGCATCAGTGCTGGATTGGACCCAGAAGTCCGAGCACAGTTGGTCGAGTTCCTCAGCACTGAACGGGCCGTGTTCACATGGTCCCATAAGGATATGATAGGAATTGATGACACATTGGCTGCAGGTCGACCCTAATCATAAGCCAGTGCAGCAGAGGAGAAGGAAATTTTCCAGCTGAAAAGAACGATGCGGTTAACGAAGAAATACAAGAAGTTACTGGATATTGGATCCGTGAGGGAAGTGAAGTACCCGACGTGGCTTGCCAATGTCGTGCTAGTGAAAAAGAAGAATGGGAAGAACATGGTTTGTGTGGACTACACAGACCTCAACAAAGCTTGTCTTAAGGATCCATACCCGCTCCCACACATTGATTGCATCGTCGATTCAACCGCAGGGCACGAGCTACTGAGCTTCATGGATGCGTTTTTTGGGTACAACCAGATCTTGATGCACCCCGAAGACCAAGAAAAGACTGCCTTCATGACAAGCAAGGGAATCTATTGCTACAAGGTCATGCCGTTCGGACTCAAGAATGTAGGATCGACATACCAGAGGCTCGTGAATAAGATGTTCGAGCCACTCATAGGGAAAACGATGGAGGTGTACATAGACGATATGTTGGTAAAATCAAAAGACGCAAGGGATCATGTACACCACCTGCGACAGGCCTTCGAGGTTCTCAACAAATACAGAATGAAGTTGAACCCCACAAAGTGTACCTTTGTGGTGGCTTCAGGGAAATTCCTGGGGTACGTGGTAACCAAGCGAGGGATCGAGGCAGATCCCTCATAGATAAGGGCAGTAAAGGGGATCGCACACCCACGAAGTCCGAAAGAAGTTCAGAAACTCACGGGCAGATTGGCGGCCCTTAGCCGTTTCATCTCCAGATACTCCGACCGAATGCACGAATTCTTTCAAGTGCTTCAGAAAGAGAAGAAGTTCGAATGGACAGATGAGTGCGCGAGGGCGTTTGAGTTATTTAAAGATTACCAAGCTAGTCCGCCTCTCCTATCCAAACCTGAGAAGGCGGAAACCCGATTACTCTACTTGTTTGTGTCCGAACATGCACTTGGAGCAGTCCTAGTCAAGGAAGTAGCGGGGAAACAGCATCTCGCGCACTATGCAAGTAAACCACTACTCGATGCCGAGACGAGGTACACAACATTGGAAAAGTTAGCAGTTGCCTTGGTAACAGCATCAAGGAAACTGCGGCCTTACTTCGAGTCACACCCCCATCAAGGTGGTGACTTCCTACCTATTGCAAACCGTATTTTCAAAGCCATAGAGATTGGAGGCTATGGCCTCGAGTTCGAGCCGCGCACCACGATCAAATCACAAGTGCTAGCTGACTTCATAGCTGAATTCACAACTGAACTCCACGTCGATGCAGAAAAGGAGATAGCAAACTTAGAAGTCGGAGAAGCAGCAAAGGAGCCCTGGGTACTCCAAGTAGACGGATCCAGTAATATGCACGGCAACGGGGCTGGCATTAGATTGCAAAGTCCATGGGAGAGATGTTCGAGAGAGCTATCTGATTGAATTTCAAGGCGATGAATAATGAGGCGGAATATGAAGCACTAGTTCGAGGAATGCAGCTCGCAAAGGAGCTAGGGGCTCGCCGCCTACAGGTGCACGGAGATTCACAACTAGTGGTGATGCAAATGGAGGACCACTTCCAGGTCAAAGAGCCCCGACTCCAAAAATATTGTGACCTGGCGCGAGAAATAAGGAAAGAGTTCGATGAATGCGAAATAAAGCACATCGCACGAGAGGAGAATGCGGAGGCCGATGCACTAGCAAACCTGGCCTCCACCAAGCCAACCAGGCAAAGCAAGCCCATCGTTATATCTTGGGCCGTAGAACCAGTCGCACCTAGGACCGCAGAAGTCATGGACCTAACAATTGGCAACTCATGGATCGAGTCAACTCGGAAGTATCTCGCAAACGGTGTCCTACCCGAGGATCAAATCGAGGCCGTACGCCTCACCAGAGCAGCGACCAAGTATACTTTTTACAACAAAAACTTGTATCGGCGATCTATTGAAGGTCCGCTGCTCAAATGCCTCGACCCTACCGCAGGACAAGCCATCCTCATGGAAATACATGAAGGAGATTGTGGGAGCCACCAGGGGGCTCGACCATTGGCACATAAAGTAATATCCGCAGGATTCTACTGGCCCATACTATGGAAGGACGCCAAGAACTACGTGTGTAGCTGTGAGGCATGCCAAAGGTTCGAAGTAACCAATCAAAGCCATGCAGAACCACTCCATGCAACGATCACGGCCTAGCCCTTCATGGCTTGGGGGATGGACATAGTGGGAAAGCTTCCAAAAGGAGTCGGACAAAAAGAGTATATCCTCATAGCCACAGACTACCTCACAAAATGGGTCGAGGCCGAGGCGTTCGCCAATGTAAGGGAACAGGAGGTGATCAAGTTCCTTTGGACACACATTCTATGCAGATTCGGGATACCGAAGGAGATTAGAACGGACAATAGAACCCAGTTCACATGGCAAAAAGTACAAGAGTTCTGCAATCAGTACAACATCAAGCTGGTCTTCTCCACACCAAGGTACCCTGAGGCGAACGGGCAGGCCGAGTCAACAAACAAGACGATCATGGCCACGATGAAGAAGAGGCTCGAAACCCATAAATCGAAGTGGGTAGAAGAGCTTCCTGGAGTCCTATGGGCATATCGGACTACTCCCAAAACTTCGACAGGGAGTTCGCCGTTCGCCCTAGCTTATGGCGAAGAGGTTGTCATCCCAGCAGAGGTTCGAGCTGGCAGCCTGCGCGTGGAAGTCTGCCAAGAGATGGAGAACAATAAGAAACTAATGAAAAACCTGAAGATGATCGATTAGCAAAGAGACCAAGCACTGCTATGTATGGCCCAGAGGAGGAAGCAGGTCGAGAGAATCTTCAACAAGAAAGTTCGCATGTGCACCTTCAAGGAAGGAGATTGAATGCTCAGAAGGGTCTTTCAAAATACGTAGGACAAAAGCCAGGGGAAGCTCGCACCGATGTGGGAGGGGCCCTACAAGGTTACCAGAGTCGTAGGCCGAGGCGCCTACCACCTAGAAGATCATGATGGAAGGGAGATCGGAAATAGAACATCAAGCATCTAAAGAAATACTACTTCTAAAGAAATGAGATCGACGAACTCGATCTCTCAGATACACTCTTCTAAAACCCTTTTCTTATAATTTCAATTTGCATTAACCTCTTGAATATTTACTAACTTGAGCGTCGGAGGGGCGATGCTTCGGCATCGCCCAACCCCTCACGACTGTACCCGTGGCCCGCTATAGAGGTCCACAAACATGAAGAACGGTTCGAATATACCTCAGATAACGTTTTCTAATTCGTCTTATTTCTTTTATTCCCGATTAAAATTTCTTCTTTCAATTACTGACTTAAGCATCGGAGGGGCGACACCATGGCGTCGCCCACCCTTATCACTATTGTTTTGCAGGACGACTACTTAGATCGAATCACGCAAATGTACAAGAAATGAAACGAACTATATGAAAAGCTGAATTGAAAACTGGTTAAAAAGACAAATTGTTCACGCAAAAATAAGAGAGTTTATTTTTAATGCAAATTTAGAAAAACAGCTAGGCGGCAGCATGGGCATCCGGAGTCGGGCCAAAGCCATCAGTCGGAGTCGGGCCTGAGGTGGGCTCATCTTGCCTCTGCCCTCCGTCGACCTCCCGGGAGGAGTCCTCAAGCTATTTATGCTCCTACTCTGTATGCTGCTGCTCGGACTGCTCCTAGTCCTGATCCTCCTCCTTCTCCCGCTCCTAGTCCTGGTCCTCGCCACTCCCCTCGGCCTCGGGCTTGTCAAGGACGCTGAGGTCAAGGTCAGGGAACTTCCTCGCGATCCTCTCCCGGACCTCGCTCTCGACCTGCTCGGAGAGAGTCAACTAAGAGGTTAGACAAGGACGAATAAAAGATGTGGCAAGAGAACTAAGTCCAAGAAGTACCTCGTATGTCTCGGCGAAGTGCGGCGAGGTGATGAGTGCGCCAAAGTCGAGCCCCTCGCCTATCTGCATCAAGGTGATTCACTCCTCGTACTTCGCCACCTCAGCCAAGTAGCTCTCGCGCTGCGTCTTGAGCCAAGAGTCGAGAGAGAGGAGCTGATCGTTCCTCGCCTTCAAGTCCGCGTGCAGCCTCGTCGTGTCTGCCCGCGCCTCCGCGGCCACCTTCCGCACGTCATCGAGCTCTGCCTGGGTGGCCTCGGTCTCCTTCCGCACAGCCTCAGCCCTCGCCTCCGCCGCAGCCACCCGCTCCTCTGCTGTGTCGTGCTTCTCGTTCAAGGAGTCCACATACTTCTTCAAGGAGTCCGATTCCTTGCGAAGTTGATAGATCTTCCCGACGCATTTCTCACCAAACACATCGAGCTCGCGGCGGACGGCGTCCAGCTCCACCAAGGCCTGCAACCAGTGTACATCAGAAAAATGTAAAAATGAAATAAAAAATCAAGAATCATACCTGTAGCTGGTGAAGCTGATAGCACGCAAGACGTGCTTGGGCAGTCCCCGCCTGGTCCACGGCGGATGGGTTCAGCAGGAGCTGGCGTGCACGGACCAGGAAGGGGTCCATGACCAGTTCGAGGGCGTTGTGGTAGCCACGACGATCCCATCGGGGTTCTCCCGATGCGACCCATGCTCCCTGGAGCGGTGACGTCTGCAATGTTCGGACCCTTCAGGTCCCTTCTCCTTTTGCCTATCCCTCTCCTCAACCCTCTGCAAGGTCTCCTGGCGAGTCTGGGGGCAGGTGGATTTGACCATCGTTCCCTCCGGAGCCGTAAAAGGTGGCGGAGGGGGCAGAATCTGCTGCTCAGGCTCCAGTTCCTGGCGTTTAGGAGGGTTCGGAGGTCGACGCCGGGCCTCCACCTCATCCCTCGCCCTCTTCTTCTCCCAGAGGGCAGCGGCGAGTCATCTCCTCCGACAGTTTGGTGAGTACTGCTTTGTGGTTGAGGATGTTGGTCGATGTAATGAACCGATCGTTCTGCACTACAGGCCACTCCCTGTCTCCGATGGTGACATCGTAGGCCCTGTCCACGCGTGTCTTCTCCTCAGGCGTAAGCTCCGGGAGAGGATGATCTGCAAAGAAGCAAACCACAGATTAGTAAAGTCGGAAGAAGAATCCTCGAATACACAAGGGGTTAGCGACCAACGGATTGGAATCCCGCCGTGCCTAAGGAACTCCGGACTCTCCTTGTTTAGTCTAAGGTAGAAAAAAGAGGTCCACCACCAGGGCGAGTTCGATGGTGACTTCTTGATTAGGGTCAATCGCCCTGAGGACCACCGGGTGAAGTAATAATAATACTTGTCCGCACAATGGTTGAAGCGGTACATGTAATGCCATTCCCGAACTGTCGGGAGCCCTAACCCCGGGTCCATCCAAACTAGCAGAATCCCGACCAGGTGGCACCAGCAGTTCGGGGCGAGCTGGAATGAAGAAAGGTTATTGGGGGCCAGCACCTACGAGAAGAAAGGGTGGATGGGAAGACCGACCCCGTTCTCCATTGTGGCAGTATAGAAGGTCACACAGCCGACAGGGGGATCGAAGCATTGGTTCGCCCCCCTTGGGATGCGATACCTTACGTCCTTCACCGGGACAACATCCGCTAAAGCCAGCAAATCGCCCCGAGTGACCGTGGACACCGCACCCAATACCCTTTTAGTACACCAGTCGTCCGGAAGAACATAATCTCCGGCCAGATCTGGTTCCGCGACCACTTCCTCCGGCTCCACTATATCAACCCGCCAACCTCGCCGTCAGACGACACCCGTTCCATCCCCCAGAATGCCTCGGATAAAACCCTGTTATCCGCACAGTCCGAATCCGAGCTAGAGACCACGCAACTTGTACTTGGGCCGGCTCTCTCAGGTCCCTAAAACAGCAAACACCAATCCAAACCCACGAAGCCCAGAGCATTAGGGGCCCTGGGCGGTGACGGAGTAAAGGGCGGCATAGAACTAACGCCTCCGCCTTCAGAATCCTCACGATTTTGAGAATCGGAGGCAGAACTCATCATAAAAAGAAAATCGTGATTCTTGAAATAAAGTTAACCTAAAAAGGGACAAAAAGCGGGGAGAAGAAATCAGCGATCAAACCCACCCTCCGAAAAAGAAGAGCGACTTCCGACTAAACCCCCCAAACACGGCGACCGGAATGCGAAAGAAAAACAAAACAAGGAAGAGAGCGAATGGTTACCTGATTTAAGAGATGCACAACCGCCTGGCCGCACTCGGAATAGAAATGATCATCAAAAAATCTTTACCGTCGAAAATTGCATGAGAGAGAGAGAGTAAGAAGTATTGGGAAAAGTGATACAAATGGCGCGTTAGTGAGCAGTTATACTCGAGCACCTCTTCAACTGCTTCGAAACCGCCCAAACTTCCCACGGTTATTACGAAACTGCCAACAGGTTTTGCTGCCCAAAATTCAAACGCTACTGCACGAAAGTAGTTTGCTAAAAGTAGTTCGATAAACATAACCCGACAAAAACTAACCTGACTCAAGGGACGGGGACCCTAAACAAACTACTAGGGGCTACAAACCCACATGCGAACAAAGCATCACCCAAGACCTCACAATAAAACCCCTTATCACGAACCCACTGAGTTCACCGGGCACACCAGATGGCCAAAAATAAAAATAAGAAAGAACCCGAACTGCCCTAACTGGCACCGCGGATTCGGGCCCGCGGTGACTGCACCCGCAGCAGCTTCCCGGGGCTGCGCAGGTGAGGACCCTCATAGAGGAACCGGTCCTCGAAGCCGAGAGGTGTTTACAAACACCAGAGTAAAACCGGACCACCCATGAGGTAGTCCGAAGGGCCAAAATCTGGGAAATATTTCGCAATAACACAAGCTCGGTCACTATTTTTTGACTTGACAGGCCATGACGGACACGACCAGCCAAGCCAAAGGAGCTATTGTTGGGGGTCGAAACTGGATCTGGCCCAACAGGGATATCAGACCAAAGCCCAGTGAAGGGTCGACAACACTATCGATCCAATAAGGTCGCAGAAGCCCAGTTCGATCAGGACCTACCAAGCCGAAAGCAGTTTGATCAGCGTCAAGAGTAGTTTGATCAAGGTAAAAAGCAGTTCAATCGGCGAGGAGAGGGTACGATATGAGAACTGCGAACCACTTTAGAAGTCATCCAACGGTCAAAGATAGGCTACGGGCGCACAACGTCTACCTCACGAGATTATCGGGAGATTATCGGGACTGTCTAACTACCACATGGATAAACAACCCCGAGATGCACAGGAACAGCCCCTAACCATCAAGAGAAGGACGTGGAAACCCTAGAGCGCAGCCATTCCCTATAAATACTTCACTCAAAGCACCGAGAAGCGGGGACGAACTAGAGAGAACACGCCTACCCATATATTTTATCAAGAGAAAACAGAGAGCTTGAATTTTGTTATACTTTAGATTAGCCAACCCATTTGTATTCTCATTAAAACCATTTATTTGTAATTTCTTTCGAGTTTGTTATGCTATTCTCCGTTCGGTTCATTCTTAGTTCTCCGGGCTCCGACTTTTGAACAATCTTACCCTCAACAATCATTATATTATGTTTATATATATGTGAGTCAAAAATCTTGGCTCCATTTAATGGAATTAAATTCCAGAATTTGCCTTGGAAGTAATATCGATATAATATAATTTGTCGATATAAATGTGAATATTTTCCGGACTATATTTCTCGTATCGATAATTATTTTGATAACTACGAATTAAATAAGGAATTACTACATGGGCTTGTTAAATTATTTTACTTATTCTCATGTAGGCTCCTATTTAATTGGCCCAACACATTAAAAATAAATAGAGTCCTCTTAGCCCAATTCTCCAGTTAAATAAAAAGTTGGTCTTAAATATTTAATTCGGCCCAATCGCGTCGCTATAGTGAAAACAAATATTACCGAATCAAATAAATTATTACGATCGTCATACGTGATTTATTTACCGACTTTCACTATTTGTCCTTGCGGCTATAATTCGAATATCGTAGAGAAGTCGCTTGATAATATTAATAAAAATAAAGGTTGTAGCGACATGTGCTTCAAATTTTATTTAATAGAGAGATCGGAAAATACGGGGCATTACAAGTCCTCTCCTCGTGTTTCCGTGGCTGACCAACACATAATACAAACAGTTGTCATTACTAAAACATAGACACTTACTCAAGTGGCCTCTATGCGGCTAAACAACGGTAGAATTGTTAGCGTGAAAGAATTACAAAGGATGATGTTGGACAAGGAAGCAGCTGAGTGTTCGAGTCTATGCAGTGCGAGTGGATGAAATTTTCTATTTTTTGTTTTAAGTTTTAAAATAAGCGTGTCAGCGCTTTTATATTTTTATTTTTTCGTTCTCACATGCATGAAAGCACGTATAGGATATAGGGTTTGGATATTGTTCATACATGCATGATATATAAGTTGCATGCTCTTCTCTATAATGCGATGGTTTTTACGGATGAAATGAAATAATTTACCCATCTAATCTATACAAACTATGAAAGATAACATGGTATCACGAAACAGGTTCTGATTCTAAGTGTCACATGGGTAAGACGAAGAAGCAGCAACAACCTCATTGGCGTGTGCTTATTGATGAAGAACAAGGTGGTGGTGATGATGATGCATCAAAAATGGAGGATCAACCCGAAACAAAGAATCCGGGTAGCTTAAATAAGCAGCTCGATCGTGGAAAGAAAGCTCGAACTCCAGCTGATCAAGATAATATGAATGATATTCTCTATGTTCATCCAAATGACCACACGAGCTTACAACTTGTTGCTGTGCAATTAACTGATAACAACTACTATACTTGGAGTCGGTCTATTAAACGAGCCTTAAGTGGTAGGAAGAAGCTGAGATTCATTGATGGTAGCTTGCCCGAACCTGCGGAGAATTGTGCGTATTATAATACGTGGGTGAAGGCCGATTATTTGGTCTTTACATGGATTATGAATTTGATTGTTAAAGATTTAGCAATGGGTTTTTAATATCTTGATTATGTAGCTCGATTATGGCATGAAATTGAACCACGGTTTGATAGAAGTAGTGGCCCGAAATTATTTCAATTGGAGAGGGAACTTATGGGTTGTGTGCAAGGGAATAGCTTAGTCATAAAGTATTACAACACACTTACCTCCTTATGGGATGAGATCAACATCATCAATGCACAATCTGATATTCATTGTGTTTGTGGTGTTGCTCACAAATTAGAAGACATGAAGAGAGGGATGAAATTTCTACTTGGGCTTAATGAATCCTTTGATATAGCTAGAAGTCAGATTCTCTTGCAGGAGCCCCTTCCCAGCACTAGTAGGATTTATTCGATGATATTACAGGATGAGGATCAAAGGAAAGTGACATCTCAACAACCTTTGGCTAGTGAGGTGGTTATGTATGCAAATAACAAGACTGGACAGTGAAACACTAAGCCTAAGAGAACTGGACTGCCACCTATCAAACCTTGGTTGAGTAAGGAAGTTGAAATGTAAGCATTATTGTCTTAATAGACATGAGGCAAAAAACTATTTTAAAATTCATGGGTACCTGAAATGGTTTAAGGATATGAAACAAAAGAAGGACAGTGATCACAATACTTTTTCTGTTTCTAAATGTGAGACTTCAGAAGATGAGAGCACAGAGAAAGAAATGGACAGGATTATAGAAGAAAAGATAGAGAAGTGTATGTCTACAAGGAGAGTGAATGATGGAAGAGTCAATTTGGTGGTTGATGATTCCACACCAGATGATCCTTTCTCTGCTTATGATGGCCATTATGTATTTGGAGTATCGGATATGGTAAATAGGGAGCAATGGATTTTGGATTCTGGAGCAAGTGTCCATTGTCTGTTGTAACATGGAGCTGCTGATCAACTTAGAGACATTATTTGTGCCTCAAAGAATACACTTACCAGATGGCAAAGTGATTTGGATACACCAAGCTGGAGAAGCCCTTTTATCCAAGGAGATGAGATTGAAACAGGTTCTTTGTGCTCCATCCTTCACGCATAATTTGATATCTGTAAAATGTAGGTGTAAAATGTGTTTTTGTTGAATCACATTGCCTTATACAGAATAAGCATAATAATTATATCCTTGGAATAGCCGAGTCATGTGGCAGAGTATACACTTTTCCTTCCACTCAAAGGCAACAATTGAATGCCATTGGAAAATCAAAGGGATTTTTGCTGATGAATGGCATAGAGCTTTGGGTCATGCCTCTCTTACCACACTGAATCACATTTCAAAGTTCAGAAGAGTATGCAATGAGGCAGCCATCAACATGTAAGCATTGTTCTCAATAATACATTTCTGCATGGATACTTAAATGATGATATATACATGTTGCCACCACAGGGTTTTGAGAAAACGGGTGCAGGCAAGGTGTGTAAATTAATGAAAAGCCTATTTAGTTTGAAGCAATCTTCAAGGGAATGGAATGCAGAATTCACTCGAGCTCTCCTAGCTTTTGGTTTGGTTCAATCAAAACATGATCTCTGCTTATTTGTTAATGGAGCTGCTCCATTCTCCTTAGGATTGCTAGTATTTGTTGATGATGTTATTGTGATTGGCTCAGATGTTAATCAGATTTGTGAGTTGAAGGCATATCTATATGATCAGTTTACTATCAAGGACTTGGGGGAAGCAAGATACTTTCTTGGAATGGAGTTAGCTAGAGGAGATGCAGGCCTATATGTGTGTCAAAGAAAGTATGTGTTAGACATTATTGGGAAAGCTAGGATGCTGGGCTGTTAGGCGGTTTCTACACCCTTTCCAAGTGGGACTAAGATTGACATGGAATCATCATTGTTTCCTGATGTTGAACAGTATAGAAGAGTGGTCGGGAAATTACTTTATCTAGGTCTTACTCGACCTGATTTGGTCTACTGTACACAGCAACTTAGCCAATTTGTTGGAGCTCCAACAAATCATCACTGGGAGTTGACCATGTATGTCATCACGTACTTGAAAGGTACACCTTCTTTTTGTCTTTTCATCCCTGCCGAGAACACTTTGAACCTGGTTCGATACACAGATGCAGATTGGGCCACTTGCTCTCGAACCAGGCGATCACTTACAGGCTATTGTGTGTTTTGGGGTAGTTCTTTGGTTTCTAGGAGATGTAAGAAACAAAACACAATTGCTCTGTCATCAGCTGAATCTGAACATCGAGCTTGGAGCTCTGCAGCTAAGGAGGTTAGGTGGCTACATTTTTTGCTTCAAGAGTTCAGGATCATGAGCACTCTTCCCATTCCGATGTACTGTGACAATTCAGCAGTAATCCAGATTACTAAGAACCATGTGTTTCACGAGAGGACAAAAAACATTGAGTTAGATTGTCATTATGTGTGTGATTTGTACCAAGATGGTTTTTTGACCCCGCTCCATATCAGTAGTGAGATGCAATTGGCCGATCTATTTACCAAACTAATTGTGGGGCCTCGTTTTCGTTCACTCTTGTTCAAGATCAGAGCAGTTGATATCCATCGGCTCCATCTTGAGGGGGGGTTGAGAGAATTGCAAAGGATTAAGTTGGAGAAGGAAGCAACTGAGTGTTCAAGTCTATGCAGTGCGAGTGGATGAAATTTTCTATTTTTTGTTTTAAGTTTAAACTAAGCGTGTTAGCGCTTTTATGTTTTTATTTTTTTCGTTTTCACGTGCATGAAAGCACGTATAAGATATAGGGTTTGGTTACTGTTTGTACATGCACGATATATAAGCTGCGTGCTCTTCTCTGTAATGCGATGGTTTTTACAGATGAAATGAAATAATTTGCCCATCTAATCTATACAAACTATGAAAGATAACAAGAATGGTCGGGCTTGGTCTCAACAGATCTAGATCTGCGGCCGGAGAGGGCGACGGACAGGAGTTGTTAAGGCTGGGATGTTCCCAGATAAAGGTCGTCACAAGGCGCTGCTAGTATTCAGCAGCGAAGGTTGGACAGTGGAGGCAAGCGCTCCGCGTGCACAGCAGCTCAACGATGACCGTGTATGTTAATTTGAGGGATCTGAATACATGGTAAGCCTCGGTATCAAATCGCGGCCACCTCTTTCGACCAAACGATTGGCTGCCCAACATGTACGGCCCTTTGATCTGCCTCTCTCACAGAGCGCAACTCTCTAGACTCCCTCTGATCTACCTCTCTCACAGTGCTCAACTCTCCAGAGAAAGATGGGAAAAGGTGCTGCAACAAGCCATGGTGCGGAAACCATTGGTTAATTTTTTTCTTTTGCCAATATATGAATTTCTTTAGAAATGTCCAACTCCATGAATCACAGGAAACCATTTAAACTTTCATTGTTGAAATTGTAGCAATATCTTATTTGTTGTCTTGATATTTGAATCAACAATGGCTCAGCTTTTGTACGCTACATGCTTGATGAAAAGAAATGAGGAATACATGTATCATATATTAATACTTCTTTCTTAGGATTTAGAAAATTTAGGAAGTTTGATTACACAATATTAACTTTTGAGAATAAGAGCAAGAATGTCTTTTAGGTCGATAATTAAACACGAGTTCTAAATTTTTTAAATGATAGTATAATTTTGTGGATATTAGGAATTAAATCACAAATATAATATACGTAGGAAATAAATGCAATTTATGAATATTAAATATTAAATCATTAAACAGATAAATGATAGAGAACTAAATTATAAATTTATGAGCATTATGTTATTTTGGAAAAAAATTGAATAATGTAAATAAAAACTATTTCACCTCATGCATGTTTATTTTATGAAACCCAATAGTCAAGATCAATTTTGAGGCGACAAGTTCAAATCACTTAAAATTTAAATTAGTAAATTTAACCGTTATGGGGATATTATTTCAAATATTGTATTCAGTTAAATATTTCGATGTTTATAACATGCACCTCTTTTTTCTTTTATTAATATACTTAGTATTATTATTTAGATATATAATCTTATTCATTGAAGCATACCATCATTAAACAAGAATTAGTTATTTGGATAAAATTCATTCATTTAAGTTACACCCGACTAGGATGTCTCATTGTATCTCGAATTAATAATCTATTTGGAGCAATTTATTAACTATTGATTTGTGATGTTTATTTCCGTAAAGAATTATGTGAACAATATGAAGATTTTGTTATGAAATCCAACTTAAAGTTCATGTGTTTGCAACATATATAAATAAATTATCATGCTTCAATGAAGTACAAATATAATTTTCACACTCATCAAGTTGAATTTACTCTTTAAATTGATTAAGGTCCTATTTTTGAGATTTTGCGTGTGCTTTACTTTTTTTTATTTATTAAATTCATATATATAATTAGATATATTTTATGAAATTATTATGTGATATTAATGGATATAAATTAGAAATACATAATTGCAAATGCAATATCAATTAATTGTTCGCGTATTGCACGAGTGTAAATTGAAAATTATACTAAAATAGTTTCGAAAAAATATCTTAAATCCCGACAAAATTCTCAAACAATGTGCATTTACAAATTATAATACCAGGCCAACTTTTGAGCTTCCTAACCGAGATTTGGCTAAAATCTCATTTCAAAATTTTACTAAATAAAAATGCATATAAACAAACAGCAACGCCGAGGTCTCTGACCTTACATAATACTTGGGCATCCCCAAGAGTCGATCACGTCGAAAGCCAAACAACGATTCAAAGATGGGTGACCAGCCCATTTTGAAAAAAACAACAAATAACCCTTAGAGTTCTCCACATCTAACAAGAGCAATGAAGAGAATTCCAAGGAAACTAGTTTCTAGAGTTCAAATTCATATGAGATACAACAACTTCTATCGAAAAAGTAAAATACAAAACTCTGAATACATCTTCTTTAATACTTCGAACCACAAGTCCAACCAAGGGGTTTTCCTTGTCAAATATGCACCGATTACGAGCCATCCAAATATGATTACAAGTAGCAGCAAAAGCGAGCAACTTAGCCTTTTTGATAAGCTTTGACGTCGAGCGTTCACACAGGCACCGTTTCAGCGCTCCCCAAGCAAATTAGCCTGGTGTTTAATTCCTAACCAATCACGAATAAATCTCCAATTAAACCTGCCTTGCAAATACACAATCAAAATAGAGATGAGAATTCGTCTCACAAGACCGATTACACAACACACAATCCATTGGTACATCATCGCCCAAGAAATGCATACGATCCCTAGTTTTTAATCGGCCTTGGAAAGCGAACCATAAGGAACAAGAAAATGAGGAGGAATATAAGATTTCCAAATGCTACGGTGCCAGAATTTTCTGACACTCTTAACCCGTAGGAACTCATACGCCTTTGAAACACCTTTTCCCATAAACCAACTCGTGAGCATCCCTCCAGCCTTATCTACATCACTTGCACACGAAGAGAGCAGTAAATTGAAGGGATTCGTGAACTGAATTACGAAGTCCGTTTGCCAAGGATCATTAATTGGAATATCAAAAATAAATTGCTATGTCTATGAACAATCCTAGCATGCTTCTGTATTATTCATAAGAGGGTTTACGCAGAATACCTGGATCGATGAACTCTGAAGAACGCGTGCGCGGAGATGCCCTTTGATCTTTCCCACGCACAAAGATTTGATTTCCTAATAGATTGAGGAAATAAATCTATTAAAATAAAACAATTATTTTCAAAAAACAAGGAGAGAGAGAAGAAGAAAAGTCCTCCTGATTTGATCTTCTGATCTGTATCCCGACTCGATCTGAAAATCTGGTGAAGATTCTCTATCATATCCCTTGCCCGGTTGAGAAGCAGAATTTCCTCCTCGTTCTCAGATCTTAGTCGATCACCACAGCTCCCAAAACCTGGTTTGATGTGTGCAACTTATGATCTTGTGGTGTGTTGAGATATGAGGAACTGAGGCTTATTTATAGGAAATTACTGGACTCCTATTGGGCTTGAGTTTCATGGGCCAGACCAGGGACAAAAATGCAAATAGCAAATAAGGCCTATCAATTAATTAATTCCCATATTCAACCCAGAATATAATTAATTAATTAATATTGATTCATTCCACCAGAGAATCAATACTGTCCTACCTATTTGCTACCACGTTTTGAGGTACGGGTTGCATGGGCTCGGTATATCCCCACATTTAAG